>KQ992592.1:108821-119918 GCA_001598015.1 Dorcoceras hygrometricum | reverse complement strand
ATCTAATTTAAAACATGCAATCATGCGGATTCAATTATTCTATATATCAACATATATAAAGTAACATTGGGATGATCGATCGCGAGAGCTATGCGGTCCGTGGTTGCCAGCCACGGACCTGGGTCCAATCCTAGGGGTAATGCAATATGCAATGCAATCCTATTACAATGCTTTCAGGTTTAACAGATCTTCGGTCTTCAATATCTTGATCGTCATCTCCACCGTCTTCGGATGTCCTCCCACTAAATTTAGTAATTTACATTTAAATTAACTATGACAAATAAGGGATACATTTATCAAAGAGTGGGAACGGGCCACAAACAGGCCCACTTTATATGATAATCAAATATATAAAAACCGAAATCAAATAAAACCTATTGCATACACCTAATACATTGGGCACGGCTCTCGATCACCCCAATCATGCAATTAATCTAATTAACATGCATAATTAAATAATCTAATTATTTATCGTAAAATCATATTCTAATTACGAAATCGTATTTTATAATAAAATCACATTTTGCCGATAAAACAAATTCTAATCAATAAAATCATATTTTATTACAAAATCATATTTCATAATTAAAATCACATTTTACTAATTTTAATTGTATCAATATTGGGTTTAAAACAATTTTAGGCCCAAAAACTTAAAATTTCAAAATCGATCAAAATCGGGCCCGACATCGCATACCGGCCCGAAAACTTCACGGGCTGCCCGGGACAGGCCCGAACCAAACCCTAGAAGAGTTCGATGTGTTTCATGATAGCCGTCATACCCACTATCACATCTAACATACGCTTCAGTGCATTCTAGGTCTTTACTCAACACAATTTTAAATCATTACACACATAATGAAAGTAAAGAATGACATATAAAAGAATGCGAATATCATATATAAAGATTGTTTGTACAAGAGTCTATAAAACCCACACGCCACAAGTTGGCTAGTTGGGCATCTAAGAGTACACATCGACTATTAGATGTGTTTCATGATAGCCGTCATACCCACTATCACATCTAACATACGCTTCAGTGCATTCTAGGTCTTTACTCAACACAATTTTAAATCATTACACACATAATGAAAGTAAAGAATGACATATAAAAGAATGCGAATATCATATATAAAGATTGTTTGTACAAGAGTCTATAAAACCCACACGCCACAAGTTGGCTAGTTGGGCATCTACTCTAACACACACATGTATGAAACTTACCACCATTGATATGAGGGAGGTTAGGAGGAATGAACCATCTCAAGGAAATAGAGTTCGAAAGGTAAATTAGTCTTTGAAATCTGCTTGATCTTTGTAGTTCATGTTAAATTTGATGTTAAATACTGCAAATTATATATTAATGATGAATTTTCTGTGTATCATACCTTTTTTCATAGAATTAGTATCACATATTATACAAATTGATTGAAAAAGCTGATGGTAACATGGTTTTTGTGAAAATGAAAAGGATGGAATATTTGAAGAGAACAGTGGTTTGACAAGTGAAATGCAGATGACAGTAATTCCTTTTAGAAATTCTTTGGATTCATGGTCTCATTGTATTCGTGGAGAGGGTTAAACATTCAAAGATGGACGGATTTTAGAGTTTATGTTTAGAATTATGCTATTACAAGTAGAAGTTTCTTTTTGTATAAGAAGAATGATAATACAAAGGTGATTGTTATTTGTAGTGTTTGTAATTGTCGATGGAGATATATGCATCGAAATATAAATCGGATAATCTGTTTGGCATTAGTAAAGGCAATCTAGAACATACTTGTGGAGAGGACAATTCGCGCAGTCGATGATCCTAGGGCTAATTCATCTTGGATTGCAAATATTGTGAAGGATAAGTTACGAGCTGAACCATAATATCGTCCATGTGCAATAATAAAAGACGTTCATCGAGAATATGACCTTGAATTGGAATATCACAAAGCTGGAAAAGCAAAGAATTAGCACTTCATAAAGTTCATGAGAATAAAAGTGTGTAAGATTACAATATTGTAGTGCCCTGAAGCAGACTAATTGTGAGGCCTGGAAGATCAGTTTAGGTTAATTAAGTTGGATTAATCAGTTTAAAGTTGATCAGATTGGGCGTGAGCTGAACTGTTCGTTTGAGCGCCGAGCTGATCTGTTGAAGCTTGCTGATATGAAGGAACAGTGCTAAACTTGAAACGAACCATACTCTAGAATTTTTTTCTTTTTTAAACATGTGCGGAAAACATAAACTTAAAATATGACTCGTTCCTTTCTAAAACATTGATAAATCATTTTCTCAAGAATAATTTTAAACGGAAATAAATAAATATTTAAAACGTTAAAACATCCAACATACTAAAATCACTGAGTAAAACATTGAATGTAAACATGTTTAAAACCCAATATCTAGAACTGTATCATGGCAGAACTGAAACATAAAGGCGGTCACGGGGTACTGCTGCAGCAGGTGCTTAGAGGTCCTCACCGCCAGTCGGAATATACTCATCGGCAGGGTCATCACCTGCACCATTTAAACCTAGTGAGCCTAGAGGCTCAGCATGCTCTATCGTAATACATAACAAAGTACATACTAATAAAATCGCATGCAAGCATATACTTGTAATTAAAATAACGTTAAAGCATGAATGCGTGCATGATCTTAAAACATTTCTTCATACATTTCATATCATAACATATCATATAACATATAAGGAATAACGTAACCTGAAAAATGTATGAGTCGTATCAGTGAATGTGAGCGGGCGTATGACTGATCAGTCGTAATAACCAACGTACGTGGCGGTGTGGTTTACCCAGATATCACACGAGGATCCCTATATGTCACACCTCCTATAAACTGCCACTTCACCACGAGTTGTCACACGAGGATCCATAGGCCCTATAGTCATACCTAAAAACAGGGGATCCCCGGGCCCGGCTACCCGGCTAACTCCCATCATAAAACTTTGCCACATCACTTCACTTCCTCGGGTTTTAAAATAAAAAAAGACATGCCTGATCGTTTCATAAAATCTCATGATTCGTGAATTTCTTAAAATCATGCAATTTAAAAGCTTAGCCCGTTAATGTATAATTAATTATTTCCTTTAAAACATTGACGTACATAGCATACTACATATATGATTGATTATACATTTACGGGCTTCAAAATTTTTCCACTTCGGTCGAGAATTGATTCCGAGGCCTGGCTCACCACTTCTATGTTGGCGCAGTGGCGGATCCGGATCCCGTTCCCGGGGCGTAGCGAAAGTTTCACAATTTCGCACCGGAAACGTTCAATACATAATAATCAAAGCATTAAAACATACATAGGATGTTTTATAGAAGATACCTTGCTGGCGTCTAGGCGCCTGGCTCCGACCAGATTCACAGGGAAACTGGCACTTCAACGGTAGGCGGCGGTAGATCTCCTAATCCGGTCCACGACTGGATTCACGGCTACTTCGTCAGTCTGAACTAGAAGAGCTGACGAATTTGTCACGAACGGAATCTTCTCGTCGACGTGATCGGAACAAGTCCAATCACATGAGCAACGGCGGCGACGGCACATGGCGGCGGCGCGTGTGGTGGTGGGCGGCCGAGAGGGAGAGGAGGAGAGGAGGGGAGGCTACTCTTTAGGTCTAGGGTTTTGAGTTGTTGTGTGTTATGTCATAATAACCCTAGGCAATGTATATGTAGAGGGGGATGGGCTTGAACCGGCCCATTGGACCTGGGGCGGGCACAGTCCAACATATGAACATTCGGTTCATTCCTACCACCGTGGCTTCATCATAATTAGTCAAACTAGCCCAAACTTTAGGAAAATTGCAATTTGACCCCTGTTGACTTTTAGGAAGTCGCACTCCCTAAATTCCTCCTCCTATGCTCAACACATTGAGCTCAGTTTCCGTGCGGGAATCGTGAAACCAGTACTTGTGTGACCCTCAATGGTTCAGGGATACAGCTAGCCGTGGGCTCACAACCATTGTGACTCCGAAATCACAATTTCGGACTGACCCATCGGATCATGGTAAAGCGCCTAGCAACATCGCCCCATGATCCCCTAGGTATCACTGATAGTTCCTGCAAGAACCAGTCGGTCATGGTTAGCGTACAGTACGGTCCTTTCAACACATATATCCCGATAAGATCAACGACCATTGGTATATCGAGAGTCGCTAGAGATCCAATAACTATGCATACATCTTGGAGATTAAATAGTGACATCGCGTGTGTTACTAGGTAAACCCATTTACCTAAAACACATCTAGTACTCTGGCCAGAGATTTATCACACTATTATCTCCTCAGATAGTATAGGATATCCACGCACAAAGACGAGCGGTGAATCCTCGACAACGAAGCATCAACTCCTACATGCATCGGGACCTCACCCAATCCCGCCACCTAATGACCCCAACAGAGTCGGTAAACGGGTCAAAGTGAGACACCTATCATGTAGAGCCTCAATGACGTTTCGAGTAGTGAGGACTAATCAGTACAACCAAGACCTCAGACTTATCCACTCAACAAATGGTAACCACTTGGAAAGTTCGAACGAGGATAGTTCGATAGATCACCAGGTCACTATCCATCTGCATGATCAGAACATCACAATGTTCCCTACCAATGAAACGTGGTACTTCGCATCGCAGATGCTAGTCTCTAGCTCGGGCGGCCTTGTAAGGCCTGGGTCCCACAAACAAAGTTTATACTGTGAGGGCCCGTTATCCTAATCATAATTTATTAACATGCAATTAGGATAAATTCATAAACAACGGAAAACGGGTTAAAATTTTCGTGCTTTTGGGCCTGTAATATTTTTCGGCATGACCTCCCCGTAAATCGGACATACCAGAAAACTCAAATACTCAAAATAACTCAATATATATTCTCAGCAAACATAACAAGTCAACTGTAGCAAGAAAATCCCAACAACATAGCATAAAGCCGATGTGGCTTGCTAAATACATACTACAGTACAAAACCAACGTCGATTATATACATACTATCTGGGAGACAACAAAATATATACCCAAAACAAATGAGCCCACTCTCACGGAGCTCTGGTACTTCCTGACGCCTCCTCTCTAGCGCCTGAAGTAGATCCACCTGTACTCCCTGCCATGTCCACACGCACAAAGACACGACAGCCCCTTTCGGGGTCAGTAACCCGAGTACGAGACATCAAAGAAAATCACAACGTAAGACACAGAAATGCAATGATGCCGTGCATGAATGCAATGCATGTACAGGTGCAAACATATCAGGATATCAGGAATCAACAAATCGATATACCAAGTCAATATGCTCGAGCTGGTTCACAACCTCAGTGAACCGTGTCAAGGGATATGGCTCCACTCCCGAAGCCAGTAACTACCTAAACCGGACCGAATCAGGGTGTCCAAAATCCACATGACACTCATCATCATAATATCATATAAAGATCTCAACCGAATATCACGGGTATCAAAGGTAGATAGGCTCAATATGATATGTTCAGTAGCATTGATGTGACTGACTAAAATCAAATGTGTGTTGACAAAATACATATTTTATTTTGCACATCAATTACTAACTGATAATATGCAAGTCAGCATATAATCACGTAATTCAACAAATAACAAATAAATCATACACAATCCCATCACAAGTCTCTGCCAGACATTGTGAAATTAAATGATCTCTACGTACCTCAATTCAGCAAATACCAATAATTCTAGCCTCAAGAACTCCTGAATACTCCAAATTCAGATAGATAACCTGAATATCAATTTAAATGACCGTAAATTATCTTATCATGTTCGAACTATATTCCAAAGCCCGGTCAATACCTTGACTTGAAGTCAATCTTTGACCTACAATTGCAATCGATTAATATCAGTATCATATATTACAATCGAGTTCGTCGACATAAAAGCTGAAAACAGGGCTGACCTCATTTTGACGGCCCAATCGACTAGGAACGAGTTCAGAATACACAGTGACTATTAGATGTGTTTCATGATAGCCATCATATCCACTATCACATCTAACATACACTATGGTGCATTCTAGGTCTTTATCCAACACAATTTTTAACATTATAACATAATGAAAATAAAGAATGCCATATAAAGAATGCGAATTTCATAAATAAAGATCGTTATACTAAGAGTTAATAAAAACCCACACGCCACAAGTTGGCTTGTTGGGCATCTACTCTAACAATCTCCCACTTGTCCTAAAGCCAACTACTCATCAGACGCAGTCCCATTGTTTCGCGATGTTTTTCAAACAACGGTCCTGGCAAGGGCTTCGTAAGTGGATCAGCAATGTTGTCTGTAGAGGCGACTCTCTCGACTGATATGTCACCTCTAGCCACAATATCCCGGATTATGTGGTATTTCCTCAGTATATGTTTGGATCTTTGGTGAGACCTAGGCTCCTTTGCTTGCACAACGGCACCCGTGTTATCGCAGTACACCGGGACTGGACCAAATCCATCAGGGATTACGCCTAACTCTTGGACAAAATTCCTTATCCAAACTGCCTCTTTTTAGCAGAAGCTGATGCTGTGATGTACTCAGCCTCAGTGGTTGAATCCGCGATGGTGTCTTGCTTGGAACTCTTCCAAGAGACAGCACCACCATTGAGTATGAATACAAACCCAGAGGTTGACTTCGAATCATCCACGTCACATTGGAAGCTAGAATCAGTGTAGCCTTCCAATTTCAGTTCACCACCCCCATAGACCATGAACATATTCTTAGTCCTTCGTAAGTACTTAAGAATATCTTTCACGACCTTCCAATGCATTTGGCCGGGGTTGGCTTGGTAACGGATCGTGACACTCAGAGCATATGCGACATCCGATCTAGTTGAGATCATGCCATACATAATACTACATATTGCCGAGGCATATGGCACACGTGTCATACTCTCTATCTCCTCATCAGTATTTAACATAGACTTAGATAGAGTGACCCCATGGCACATAGGTAGGTGTCCTCTCTTGGACTCTTCCATAGAGAACCGCTTAAGTATGGTATCGATGTAGGTAGCTTGGATGAGTCCGAGCATCCTTTTCGATCTATCTCGATAGATCTATATTCCAAGAATATAGGATACTTCACCCATGTCCTTCATCAAGAATCTACTAGACAACCACACTTTAGTTGACTGCAACATTCCTACATCATTCCCAATGAGTAGAATGTCATCAACATAAAGTACAAGGAATGTCACAGCATTCTTAACTACCTTCTTGTACACACATGGCTCCTCGAGATTCTTGATGAAACCAAATTCCTTAATTGTTTCATCGAATCTCAGGTTCCAACATCTCGATGCTTGTTTGAGACCGTAGATCAATCTCTGAAGTTTGCATACTTTATGCTCACTTCCTACAGATGTGAAACCCTCAGGCTGCGTCATATAGATATCTTCCTTAATGTTTCCATTAAGGAACGCAATTTTTACATCCATTTACCATATCTCATAGTCGTACCATGCGGCTATGGCTAGTAGGATTCTAATTGACTTGAACATTGCGACCGGTGAAAATGTTTCATCATAGTCAACACCTTGCCTTTGAGTGTAACCTTTCGCGACCATTCGTGCCTTGTAGGTCAGTACCTTACCATCAGGCTCGAGTTTTCTACTTGTATATCCATTTACACCCTGATGGATTTGTTTTGACAGATCCTGATTAAGTTTTGAATTACACAAAACCTGTTATTGTGTTTCTAACAATTCCACTTAATGGATTAGCAATGGAGACGTCCAAAGTTGAATCAGCTGTTCGTAATCAGGCGGAGGCCAAGTTGAATCAGCTGGAGCATGATGAACCAGCTGAAACGATGACAACCAGCTGCAAGCGCTAAAGAGATAAAGTGAACCAGCTGGAACATGTTTTGAGAAGCGCGCTGAAGAAATAGATCGAAGAAGAAGATTCCAATTATAAGTACTGTTGACGAATCTGTTAGCAGTCGCGATTATAAGTACCGTTGATGAATCTATTAACAGTCGCCATTCAAGAAGCGAAGAAGATGCGCAAGCTGGAGCTGGAACGAAGAAGTTCAGCAGGAAGCTACAATGAAATAGAATCAGCAGAGAGCTTCAACCAGCAGTTAGTATTTGGAGTTGGCGATTGCAAAACGATGTCGCGTGAATAAGTTGGAACGACAGCGTTTTGCATTCGCAATAAGTATCAGAAGATGAAGAGAAGCGAAAGAGGAAGCGACGTCGTGTTGATAGATCAGCAGATGGATTAGCGTTGATGACGTCATCGGTGACGTCATCATATTCAGCAGATGGCTTGAGTCTAGCAGTCACAAGAATCAGCAGGTAGCTTGTACATTCAGACGCAAGAGGAAGTGACGTCGTAGAGGAGATATCCAGTCGCAAGCTACTGTTCACCAGCAGATGCTATTTGGAGATAGCGATAGCAAAACGATGTCGTTTACATAAGTTGATACGACAGCGTTTTGCTCTTGCGCTAAAGATTCAGCAGGAAGAGTTTGCGTTGTTAACCAGTCGCAAGATCCAGTCGCAAGCTACAGTGGATCCAGTCGCAACGCAAAGATTTCCAGACGCAGTGTTTGAGTATCCAGACGCAAGAAGATAAATCTATTGTTGTTGAAAAAGATTCAGGCGAAGCAATTGACAACCAGACGCAAGCAACAGCAGCATCCAGTCGAGAGCTTATATGAATCAGCTGTTGCTACTCAACCAGTCGCAAGCTTTGCATATTCAGTCGACTTGGTTCCCAGACGCAAGAAAAGAAGAAGTAGCATGTTTACAGTATTCAGCACTTACTCTTATTTAGCATACGCATAAACAGAAATCAGCACTTAGCATTCTCGCATTGCATACACAGTTAGCACACAAGCACTTGCAAAGTCTCGAACAGATTTATGTTGTACATAAATCTGTTTGAGTTATTTTAAAATATAGGATTCAGTTCTGGTATTTTCCGCATGATTTTTTAAATCATACCAGATCTGTCTCCGGTGCTCTGTTTATCTTCTTTGTTCAAGAACAACGAGGTATTGCACCTCCAGTGTGTATCAGCAGCGTGAAAATTTCCTAAGTATTTTAACAAAGCGCGGCTGCTGATCTTTTTGATCCTTATTATCGGACCATCACACCCAATAGGAACTATTCCTTCGGGAGGATTAACAAGAGTCCAAACTTGGTTCGCATGCATTGAGTCAATCTCAGACTGCATTGCTTCAAGTCACAAATTAGAATCAACATCGGAAATCGCCTCCTTGAATGTTCTTGGATCACATCCAATAACTTTATCACTTTGATCATCTTCAAGGAGGAAACCATATCTTTCGGGAGCCCTAGGAATCCTTTCAGATCTCCTAGGTGCGACCATTTCTGGTATTGGCTCTTGAGGTACGGGAGACTCACTTGGTACTTCAGTTGGTTCTCGAACCTCTTCGAGTTCTACTATCTTGCCTTTTCTATCGAGTAGAAACTCCCTTTCCAGAAATGTGGCATTTCTAGAAACAAACACTTTTGTTTCATTGGGATAGTAGAAGCAGTATCCAATAGAATTCCTTGGATACCCAATGAAGTAACTTAAGATGGATCTATTATCCAGCTTATCTCCCACTGTCTGCTTCACGTAAGCAGGACATCCCCAAATCCTCATATATGAGTATTTGGGCGGCTTGCCCATCCATATCTCATATGGAGTCTTATCCACCGCCTTGGTGTGGACATTGTTCAACAACATTACCGCCGTTTCGAGCGCATAGCCCCAAAACGAGGTAGGAAGCTCAGTGAAACTCATCATAGATCGAACCATGTCCATCAAGGTTCTGTTAGAGTAGATGCCCAACTAGCCAACTTGTGGCGTGTGGGTTTTATTGACTCTTGTGTATAACAATCTTTATATATGATATACGCATTTCTTTATGGCATTCTTTATTTTCATTATGTTATAATGTTAACAATAGTGTTGGATAAAGATCTAGAATGCACCATAGTGTATGTTAGATGTGATAGTGGTTATGATGGCTATCATGAAACACATCTAATAGTCACTGTGTATTCTGAATTCGTTCCTAGTCGATTGGGCCGTCAAATGAGGATAAGGCCGCCCGACGCTTGAGACTAGCATCTACGATGTGAAGTACCTTGTTTCATTGGTAGGGTAACGATTGTGATGTTCTGAGCATGCAAAGAGTTTGCGTTGTTAACCAGTCGCAAGATCCAGTCGCAAGCTACAGTGGATCCAGTCGCAACGCAAAGATTTCCAGACGCAGTGTTTGAGTATCCAGACGCAAGAAGATAAATCTATTGTTGTTGAAAAATATTCAGGCGAAGCAATTGATTAACCAGACGCAAGCAACAGCAGCATCCAGTCGCGAGCTACAGTATCCAGTCGCAGGAAATTCAGGCGCAAAGAATCGTAGAAGTAGCAAAGCGCAGCAGTTGAAGAATGAATCAGCAGCGAAGCAGTTGACAACTTACGAAGAGTTATCAAAGCTGGATGTCAACTGCTGAGCTTAATTCAAATGGCGAAAACGACAAGAAGCCTGCAAAAGAAAAGGACGCAAGTACTATTCCCTGTCGGTACTTTACAAGACACATTTCAAACGGGAAGAAGTTGTGTCCAACGAGATTAATTTGAACAGAGGCTTTATATATTCGACAAGCGCCATTGAAGTTCTGTTGAGTGTTCGAGATGTTGGTGCTACTACAGTGCAGTTGCTAAAATACATTGTTTATACAGTGCACCAACAGAGGGAAAAAGAAAAGAAGATGAAGCAGTCGACAATCATTCTTGAGAGGAGATTATTGTGTCGACTGCTGAATCTAGATTAGCTTGTATTAGAGCATTTCCCTAGTGTGTGAGAAGCAGAGAGTTGAGAGCTTATTGTATCAATCTCACACACCGAGATTCATTCACATCTATCTGTGAATGAATCTCGAAATCTTTCACAGTTCCCGTCCAAGCACGAAGACGTAAAACTCATGTGTATGTAGTCAGTCACACAGTTGCGGCTGTTGTGCATTTTGTGGAGTCTAGGAGTTTTCGAGCGCATAGCCCCAAAACGAGGTAGGAAGCTCAGTGAAACTCATCATAGATCGAACCATGTCCATTTCTGTTAGA
>KQ992592.1:59223-72620 GCA_001598015.1 Dorcoceras hygrometricum | reverse complement strand
AACATCACAATGTTCCCTACCAATGAAACATGGTACTTCACATCGCAGATGCTAGTCTCAAGCTCGGGCGGCCTTATCCTCATTTTGACGGCCCAATCGACTAGGAACGAATTCAGAATGCACAGTGACTATTAGATGTGTTTCATGATAGCCATCATATCCACTATCACATCTAACATACACTATGGTGCATTCTAGGTCTTTATCCAACACAATTGTCAATTGTTAACATCATATAACACAATGAAAATAAAGAACGCCATAAAGAAATGCGAATAACATATATACAGAAAGCTCGGGCGGCCTTATCCTCATTTTGACGGCCCAATCGACTAGGAACGAATTCAGAATGCACAGTGACTATTAGATGTGTTTCATGATAGCCATCATATCCACTATCACATCTAACATACACTATGGTGCATTCTAGGTCTTTATCCTTGTCAATTGTTAACATCATATAACACAATGAAAATAAAGAACGCCATAAAGAAATGCGAATAACATATATAAAGACTGTCATATACAAGAGTCAATAAAAACCCACACGCCACAAGTTGGCTAGTTGGGCATCTACTCTAACATAAGAGAGTACGCTAGCTTGTTGTGTAGCGAGTATCTAAACTAAATCGTTTGGATTAGTTGAAACTACAGCGTTTTGATTTAGCGGGCGGACTCAGTTGTGAGCAGCGTTGGTCTTCAGATTCGAGAGAGATCTGAGTGTGTAGAGCGACACCGTTTTGGGTTTCAGATTTCTCTTGCGCTAGAGATTCAGATTTGAGTAGCAGGTGACGTGTCCAGTTGCGATAGTGGATTTCTACGACGTCGTTTGAGTTAGTAGGGATCTGTTTTGACGAAAGGTCATATCTGTTGAGAGATTCAGATCCGAGCGGGTAAATAAGCTTTGTACCTTAAGTTGTCGGTGAGATCTGTTCAGCAAGCATAGGCAGATTTGAGTATATAAGAGGACTTGGTCTTCGTTGCTTTGTATTGTTTCCCGACACTTAGAATATTTCCCGTAACATAACTCTGTCGCGATACCATAGCTACTGTTCACCGAACCTTATCTTCTTCGATTGTCGACGGTAGATAGCTCCGATTGAAGTAAGAGTGGTAGTGTTGGACTCCTCTTGCTAAGACACTTCGTTTGGTGCTGCTTTTGGACGCTTGCTTAAAGCTGGTGAGGTGTGCTACGACATCTCCCTTGTGTAGTCTGTTAGCGTTCCATCCTAGCTTGTTGGGGTAAGTGTTCAGACCCTACCTGGTATTTGTTTAGAGCTCTCTGTTGAGATAGAGGGGTAGTATAGCGCTGGTCGAGTTCGTAGCTCCCAGCTATTGCTTTTCTGTGTTTCGGTTCTTGAGTAGTTGCTTTGATGGCTTAGCAGGTGACAGATCTGTGTTTCTCGGACCCTGTTGTAGTAATTGTAGCTCAGAAGATTTGATGTACGGATGTGAGCTTGTTTTACAGCTTTGGATTGAGCATGGGTGATTATGCTTGCTGCTGTGTATGCTTTGCGTAATGTATATGTTTCTGTGTTGATCATTGCATCTGTTGCATACACGCATTTATCCCTTGAGCTCAGATCTGTTGTAGCCGTACTTTGTTGTTGCTGATTCTATGCGTGCCAGGATGCTGTTGAGGCTGAGCAGGTAACTCCCGTACCTCATCTCCCTGCTGGGATCTGTTAGCCACTATGAGCGGAGTGGGTAGCTCCCACACCTCATGAGTTGCGCAACAGCAGGTTGAGCCATGTGTTGCATCTGGTACCGTGTGTTGAGACGAGTGGGTAGCTCCCATATACTCACATACCCCGTGGCCATTGATGTCCGTTATCCATTGCTATCAGCCTTGATTACTGATCAGCTTTGAGTTGCCTTCGAGATTCTGGCTCCCTGCCATTGGGTGTAGCCTTCTGTTGTGCTCAGCTGTTCATGCATAGCATTTGAATATTACTTGTTGCTTTCTGTTAGCTATTTTATGTTGCTCTCCGTATTGGGGTTTGACCCCACGTCCCTCTGGGGCTGGTATTGTTTTCCTGTATGTGTTCTTGGTTACCATGGTTACTCTGCGGGTTGTGGAGTAGACCCAGCTGGTGGTGCCACAGGAGGTGGTTAGAGTGTCCCAGTTAGCGTATAGCATATATGTATAAGCAGTGTTAGCTGGGGAGTGCCCTGGGATTTGTTGTATTTCAGTTGCTTTCGGTAGTGCTTGTATTTATTGAATGCTGTACTGTTGTACTGAATTGTGTTTATTCTGTTAGCTATTTTATGTTGCTCTCCGTATTGGGGTTTGACCCCACGTCCCTCTGGGGCTGGTATTGTTTTCCTGTATGTGTTCTTGGTTACCATGGTTACTCTGCGGGTTGTGGAGTAGACCCAGCTGGTGGTGCCACAGGAGGTGGTTAGAGTGTCCCAGTTAGCGTATAGCATATATGTATAAGCAGTGTTAGCTGGGGAGTGCCCTGGGATTTGTTGTATTTCAGTTGCTTTCGGTAGTGCTTGTATTTATTGAATGCTGTACTGTTGTACTGAATTGTGTTTATAGAACTGGGATATTTTGAGAATTGTTGTATTTTAAATTATATGTTTTAATCGTCAGGCCACAAGCGAAAATTTTAAGCCACTTTTGTATGCTTCCGCTATTATTTTGCGTGGTTTAACTCTGTATGATGCACGAGACCTGAAATTTTTGGTATCAGAGTTTAAGCTGGGATAAGCTCGATTTATTTGATCACACTTGCGTCTAGGCACCGTGTTGCGTGTTGCATGTGCTTGATTATGTGATCTATGTGATATATCTGTTGCTGTGTGACTTTGTTAGGATAAAATTTATTAGTTTTGGTGATAACAAAAATAAGATAAGTGTTGATGCAAAGTAACTACTGGTCATTCAGCCGTTGCAATTAACAGCATAGTATATTCAGACAACAGGGTATCTCAGGCTTGGGTTTTCGATATTAGTTCAGACGTTGAGGCAAATGCTTTCAGATGTTGAATTGAACAGTCAGAGATTGGGATTTTATATTTCAGTTGTTAAATATCAGATCTTGGTATTCGTGAATATTTCATCAGTAGAGTTGAAGCATTCAGTTGATGGGTTTCTATTTCAGATGTTGAAGATATACAGTTATCAGTTTCTGGTATCAAGTTCTTATATCAGTCGTGAGAGCAATTCAGATGTTGATCATTGGTTAGTAATCAGCAGATGGTAGAATCAGTCGTTGGAAATCTATTTATTTTCAGTAGTTGGCTACAGTGTTTCTGAATCAGTCGTTAGTTGTTATAATCAGTTACTTGGTTATATTCAGCCGTTGTATATCTAAGAATATTTCAGACGTTGAGTATTTCAGTCGTGGGGTATTCAGAAGCAAGGTACATCTCTCAAAAGGATATTCAGAAGATGGGCTATGCAAGGATTCAGGTGTTGATTTTATATCAGACGCAACCTTTCAGACGACAAAGTGCTCATTAACAAGTTGTAAAACTACGTCGTTTTAAATTAGTTGAAACGACAGCATTTGGTTATGCGCTAAAATTCAGACGTTGAGTTGTACAATCAGTCGTAGGTGAAGATATTCATATGAATGATATCAGACGTAACCATTTTGATGTGACAACAAAACTACGTCGTTTGGATAAGTTAAAACGACAGCGTTTAGTTTATGCGAAGATTCAACTGCTGGTTTTACTCAAGGCGTTGAAGCAATCAGTCGTTGCATGGAATCAATTGACATTATCTTTCCAGCTGCAACAACTACAAGTCGTCATCTTTGTGAAAGGAAGAACTAGTTAACGAAGAAAGATTTCAGGCGCAAACGTCGAATCAAACTGGATCACATATTCATATTGGAGAAAATCAATGGTCTCGATCAAATCGTACAAGCCTGGAATTAAGGAGACAAGATTGATACTATCTTGGGTAAATAGTACACATTTACAGAGGTCGTTACAACGAGTTTGCACTAATATGGAAGGCGACAATTTGCTCCGACAGTATGCAATTTACCATATATTGGAGCAGAAAATACGGTTGCATGATTATCAGAATTTCAAAAAGGGATTTTGTTCCTTTACAGGATTAATCGACCGTTGAGCGAAGAGTATAAGTAGCAGAAGTTTGAATTGAAGAATACCCTCTTCGCTCTCGACCACTTGCCGTTACTCTGCCATTTTTCTATCTCAATCATTCTCGAGCTTACTATCTGTTGAAGTTACTCTCAAGAAGCTCATACAACTCGAAGAACACAAGTGTTGATCTCCACAGAAATTTACCTTCGAGTCATTCTCTGGTTCAATCTTTTGAATCGTGTTTCGTTGTTTAGAAACCAGAGAATTTACAGTCTCATATATTTGTATTTCACTCTCATATTTTATTGAGTCTGTAACGAACTGGCTTAGTAAAGCAGTTCGAAAAACATCATTACGATACCTATTTTCAGCAGCTGCGTCTGCACTTTGTATTTGGTGTTGCTAGGAGTTCACCTGGAGCAAGGCTCGGTGATCGGGTGTTTGTAGAAGACCTGCACGCATCAAATCTTCTAGTGGAACCTCCTGAAAAGGAAGAAGGGGAGACGTAGGATATTTATATCCGAACTTCACAAACAAACTCTGTCCCTTAACTTTTACATTACGCATTTACTTACTTGTTACACTGTTCACTGATCAATTGGCTTTATTCCGCACATATTTGTTAGCCAAGAATTCAGCCGTTAAACTGAGATACCTTAAGTCTGGTAACTCGGACTTAAGTTAAGCGGTTCTTGTAAAAATATTTTTAAACGGTTTCGAAAATCTAAAAATACCAAGGAGTTCATTCAACCCCACCTTCTGAACTCCTAGGGCTGTTTTCGTGCCATATTGATCCTATCAATTGGTATCAGAGCCAACGCATCTGTAATGCCCAGATATTTTAGAGGCCACAAATTAGAAAGTAATGAGATTGAGGGATTACAATGCTATTCTATTTAACTCCTGATTTAATCGAGTTTCAGATTTCAGATATGTATTGTTTAGCTTTTTATCATTTAAGTGCTAAATTCCAGATGTTAAAACGCAATAACAGTAGATGATTAGCCGATTATAGCAAGTCGATCGAATCCTTATGTATTAACTAAAATCTTTCGATTTCCATATGCATCATTTTTATTTTAAAACAGAGTACGCTTTTAGGATATTTGAGCATCTTGATTAAATGCGTTTCTTCTCTAGGCATTTACAAATCATATATATAGGATGTTAGCTGCTTCATGCATCATTATCTTCAAATCAAATTACTTTTAACCGGTGCTCTCTCTCAAGAAACCAAACAAAAGACTTTTAAAGTTTTTCGAAGGAGACGATCGGAGTGTTAGTGGTTGGATGGATTGCTACTGCGTTTGTGTTCAAGAATTCAGGCAAGTAAACTCTGTTTCTTGCTCACTCAGTGAAAGCATATATTCAATTCTGTTTGCATGTTTATATGAGATTTTAAAGAAAGGAAGATGGCTTCGGCTGTTCTTCAAAAGTTCAGAAAAGTTAATGCTCTGTTTTTATGAAAGTTGCGTTTTACTGTATTTTGATCCAGAAAAGTTTTAGAAAATGGTTTGGTGATGTTCATCCAGTAGATTCTTGAGTTTTCTTCAGAAATCCCATCGAAGTAGCTTACAAGTAGCTTATTCGATTATTTCCAGAAATTTCTTCAGATATTTTGAATTCTTCAGACAAAGGAAAACCATCGTCATTCACGTGGTTAAGTCTGACATCTGGTTCTTATACCACGTATGATATTTCTTTGTTGAAAATATTCTAAGTATAGATTTCAGCCGTCGCATTGTTTGCGTTCAGTAGTTGCGATCAGCAGTCGCACTATTTCATGTTCAGCTGTTGCATGTTTTATTGTTCATCAGCTGTTAGTTTGTTCATCAGCTGTTAGTTTGTTCATCAGCTGTTGGTTCTCAGCTGTTGCATTATTTTGTTGTCAGTTGTTGCAATTGTTTATGATTCAGCTGTTGCCTTCGTATGTGTTCAGCTGTTGTTTAGTTCATGAACAGCTGTGGACTTCCTTTGTTGTCAGCTGATGTATTAATTCATATTCAGCTGTTGGTTTTGTTCATCAACCGTTGAGATATTGTTCAGCTGTTGGTTTGTTCAACATCTGAAATTCCTTGTTTAAGTTGCGTTGACTTCTGAGTTGACCAACCAAAGTCTGATTTATTTCTTCAAACAGATAGTTACTGTTTATTTCTTCAACATATAGTTACTGTTCATTTCTTCGACAGATAACGAAATTCCAGAATTTGATTCCTTATTCATTTCCGCTTCAATTCGAAAGATTTATTCGATTCAATTGATTAGATTTGAGAGCTTTTATTCAGTTTTCATCTTCGCAAGTTTTACAGAGAAATCCCTTGAAGTTCCAGAACATCATTGAACATAGAAAACCAGTAATTCGTACAAGAAAGAAAGAAAACAGATTTTTAAGAAAGAAAAGAAAGAGCAGAACGATGTTTTAGAAAATGTTTTAAGTTATGACAACAAAGAGGGTCCCCAGAGGAAGGGTGAGTGCGCGGCTGACGAACCGTGTGCCCTTTCAACAGAGGAAGGATCAGGTGTATAGATCGACGGATCTGTATATCCCATCACCATGAGCCCTAGTGCTAGAGACTGATATCAGGAGTTTGATCAAACGAATTGGACCAAAATGTTTAAAGTGTTGTCATAATTTCAGAAGAGCGCAAGTGTGATTTTAATCACAGCTCTAGAGTATGTTTAAAGAAAATGTTTTCAGAATTTGATTATGTTTATGCTTTTAGTTTCTATCAGATTTCTCAGTTATGTATTGCGCTTGTTCATTCTAAAGCGTATTCAAACTTCAGTTATGTATTCAGATTTCAGATTCCAGTTACAGTTTCAATTCTATTGCATGATTTCGTTATTCCAGATTTTACCTGCTGAGACTTTGGCTCACTAGTTTTCATTGAGTGCAGGTAATCAGCAGTAAGGAGCTGGAGGGAGGTGATCAGAAAGGAAGGATGTGTTTATCGTGGACATCTTCCGTTGTTCCTTTTAGATTTTGATGTACAGAACTTTAGTTATAGTTTTGTATGTTAACAGATTTCTAGTTCCTTTTTTTTTGTAGAAATCTGTATGAACTTTTGATGTAAAGATATATGCAAGTTCATTCCTATTTCTATCAGCTGATGTATCAGTTCCGCGTGTGTTTTTATGATCAGCCGAGGATTTAGTTCCGTGTTTTGTACACCCTTGCAGCTGATTTTCTTCATTGGTATGAAAAGTGTTTATTAAATTTTGGTTCTACTTCCGCTCACGTCATTGTTTCGTTCATGTCGCATTTCAGCAGTCATGAATTGTGTTTATTCGCAATTTAGTCCAGAATTTTAGTAACGAATTTTATGTTTGTTAACATTGAAAATTTTGGGTCTTTCAATTCGAACCCCAAATTTCTAAATTTCTTTTGAGAAAAGTCCGGTTTACAGTTGGTATCAGAGCATGGTACTTGAGATAAACACACTTCCAGTCTGAACAACTCTCTCCAGCCGCTTCTAAATTTGTGAGTTTTAATTCATGTTCTAGCATAAAGTAATCTCTCATATAGAATTGTGGTGGATTTGGGCTACCCTTACAGATATGTCAGGAAGAGGTAGAGGAAGAAGGAGTTTTACAGAAGGATATAGTGAATATGATGGAATGAACCCCCTCCTCAATACCATGGCTCAGCTGTTAGAGCACTTAGTTGACCAAACCACTAATGGGAATGGTCAAACCTCAGGAAGAGTAGTTAGTCATGAGGATCCACAGGAGAGGTTTAGAAGACAGACCTCAGGAATTTTCTGGCACTACTGATCCTCTTATAGCAGAAAGTTGGATCAAATCCATAGAGGTGATTTTTGACTATTTGCAACTGATCGAACTAGAAAGGCCTCGGTGTGCGATTTATATGCTGAGAGGAGATTCCATGATATGGTGGGAAGGAGCCAAGTTAACAGTAGACTTGGAAATTCTTACTTGGGAAGAATTTAAGAGAGTATTTTATGAACAATACTTTACGGTGGATGTAAGACAACAGTTGAGGAGTGACTTTTTAACCCTTAAGCAGGGAGAGATGTCTATGCGGGATTATATCCGCAAATTTGAGAGAGGTTGTTATTTTGTTCCTTTGATTGGGACAAATGCAGATATTAAGCTACAACATTTTGTTGATGGGTTGAAACCGATGATTAGGCATGATGTTAGATTGTCAGAACCCGTAGATTATAGATCAGCTGTGAATAAGGCCTTACGATTAGGCCTCCATGCCCAAATTGTAAGAAAAACCATACAGGCCATTGTCTTTTTGGCCAGAAGGTGTGTTATACCTGTGGAAAACCAGGCCACATGTCTAGAGATTGTTCCCAGAAGCGACAACTCATCACTAGTAGAGCTTATATAATGACAGCTGAAGAAACTCCAGCAGATACCTTGGCAGCGACGGGTAAGATTTTGTTGCCAATATGTTTACAATAGCATTATTAGATTCATGTATAACTCATTTTTTTGTATCAGATAAGTTTGTTAAGAAATTGATAGCTAACCTAGAAGAGATAGAAGTAGAGTACTGTGTTTAGATCCCTTTGAGTTAGAGTTTACTACTGATTTGGTACCAGAAGCTGTTTCAATTTTCAAGCCTCTGTATAGATTGCCCCTAAGAAAAATGAAAGGATTAAAAGATCAGTTCCAGAAATTGTAAGGCAAGAGTTTCGTCAGACCCAGTGCTTCGCCGTGAGGAGTTCGAGTTTGATTCCCGTATGTTTATGATTGTTCATCTTCCGGTGGATGTTAATATCGAAACTTGATGCTATGTAATCGGTAGTTGTTAGTCGAATCAGTATAAAGTCTGATTTGATAGACAACAGCTGATAGGATAGCTGTCGTTTGATGTTGCAACACCAAGTTCTTATTCAGATTTTGTTTCCTATGTCAGTGATTGATTTCATATTTAAATTCAGCAGTTACCTTTCAGCAGTTGCATTCCTTGTTAAATACCAGTAGTTACACTGTTCAATTCTAAAGTACTATTCATTGCGACTGGTACTATTCATTGCGACTGGTACTATTCATTACGACTGGTTCCTGTCTTGCGACTAGTTTCTATTCCTTGCGTCTGATTTCACGTATGTTAGCGCTTTTCTTGCGACTCGTGATGCGCTAACGACGTCGTTTCATTTAATACGTTTGCTTTTAGTGAAAGACCTTGCAGCTGGTTTCTTTTAGCAATACCCATGAACAGTAAAAGACTTGTTTTGTTTCCAAATACTGTTCCACTTTGTTGCGTCTGATTTCATTTCAGCGGTGCGTCTCTTTTAGTTGAATTAGATGCTAAGATAAGAACCTATTTAAGTAGCGTTAGACTTAACTTATAAAGAAGTTCTAGTAAAGATTCTTTCAAGAGAAAACCGTAAGTTAAGGAATAGAACTATCCCTATGATTAAGATGCAGTGGGTAAATCACACTGAAAGAGAAATTATGTGGGAAAGTGAGCTGATATTTTTAGAAAAGCTACCCAGATCTCTTTAAGTAAGAAATTTCGAGGATGAAATTTTGTTAAGGGGGGTAGGTTGTAATGCCCAGATATTTTAGAGGCCACAAATTAGAAAGTTATGAGATTGAGGGATTACAATGCTATTCTACTTAACTCTTGATTTAATCGAGTTTCAGATTTCACATATGTATTGTTTAGCTTTTTATCATTTAAGAGCTAAATTCCAGATGTTAAAACGCAATAACAGTAGATGTTTAGCCGATTATAGCAATTCGATCGAATCCTTTTGTTTTAACTAAAATCGTTCGGTTTCCATATGCATCATTTTTATTTTAAAACAGAGTACGCTTTTAGGATATTTGAGCATCTTGATTAAATGCGTTTCTTCTCTAGGCATTTACAAATCATATATATAGGATGTTAGCTGCTTCATGCATCATTATCTTCAAATCAAATTACTTTTAAGCGGTGCTCTCTCTCAAGAAACCAAACAAAAGACTTTTAAAGTTTTTCGAAGGAGACGATCGGAGTGTTAGTGGTTGGCTGGATTGCTACTGCGGTTGTGTTCAAGAATTCAGGCAAGTAAACTCTGTTTCTTGCTCACTCAGTGAAAGCATATATTCAATTCTGTTTGTATGTTTATATGAGATTTTAAAGAAAGGAAGATGGCTTCGGCTGTTCTTCAAAAGTTCAGAAAAGTTCATGCTCTGTTTTTATGAAAGTTGCGTTTTACTGTATTTTGATCCAGAAAAGTTTTAGAAAATGGTTTGGTGATGTTCATCCAGTAGATTCTTGAGTTTTCTTCAGAAATTCCATCGAAGTAGCTTACAAGTAGCTTATTCGATCATTTCCAGAAATTTCTTCAGATATTTTGAATTCTTCAGACAAAGGAAAACCATCGTCATTCACCTGGTTAAGTCTGAAATCTGGTTCCTATACCACGACTGATATTTCTTTGTTGAAAATATTCTAAGTATAGATTTCAGCTGTCGCATTGTTTGCGTTCAGTAGTTGCGATCAGCAGTCGCACTATTTCATGTTCAGCTGTTGCATGTTTTATTGTTCATCAGCTGTTAGTTTGTTCATCAGCTGTTAGTTTGTTCATCAGCTGTTGGTTCTCAGCTGTTGCATTATTTCGTTGTCAGTTGTTGCAATTGTTTATGATTCAGCTGTTGCCTTCGTATGTGTTCAGCTGTTGTTTAGTTCATGACCAGCTGTGGACTTCTTTTGTTGTCAGCTGATGTATTAATTCATATTCAGCTGTTGGTTTTGTTCATCAACCGTTGAGATATTGTTCAGCTGTTGGTTTGTTCAACATCTGAAATTCCTTGTTTAAGTTGCGTTGACTTCTGAGTTGACCAACCAAAGTCTGATTTATTTCTTCAAACAGATAGTTACTGTTTATTTCTTCAACATATAGTTACTGTTCATTTCTTCGACAGATAACGAAATTCCAGAATTTGATTCCTTATTCATTTCCGCTTCAATTCGAAAGATTTATTCGATTCAATTGATTAGATTTGAGACGTTTTATTCAGTTTTCATCTTTGCAAGTTTTACAGAGAAATCCCTTGAAGTTCCAGAACATCATTGAACATAGAAAACCAGTAATTCGTACAAGAAAGAAAGAAAACAGATTTTTAAGAAAGAAAAGAAAGAGCAGAACGATGTTTTAGAAAATGTTTTAAGTTATGACAACAAAGAGGGTCCCGAGAGGAAGGGTGAGTGCACAGCTGACGAACCGTGTGCCCTTTCAACAGAGGAATGATCAGGTGTATAGATCGACGAATCTGTATATCCTTCACCATGAGCCATAGTGCTAGAGACTGATATCAGGAGTTTGATCAAACGAATTGGACCAAAATGTTTAAGTGTTGTCATAATTTCAGAAGAGCGCAAGTGTGATTTTAATCACAGCTCTAGAGTATGTTTAAAGAAAATGTTTTCAGAATTTGATTATGTTTATGCTTTCAGTTTCTATCATATTTCTCAGTTATGTATTGCGCTTGTTCATTCTAAAGCGTATTCAAACTTCAGTTAAGTATTCAAATTTCAGATTCCAGTTACAGTTTCAGTTTTATTGCATGATTTCGTTATTCCAAATTTTACCTTCTGAGCCTTTGGCTCACTAGTTTTCATTGAGTGCAGGTAATCAGCAGTAAAGAGCTGGAGGGAGGTGATCAGAAAGGAAGGATGTGTTTGTTGGGATCCGGATCACGCCCCCCCGGCGAGGCAGCGGAAGAACAGAAAATTAACAGCCGAGAGACGATCAATACGAGTAATACAAAAACAATCTATGACATTCATAGGGTGTTCAAAGTCACTACCTTGCTGGCACTTGTGCCTGGCTCCGACCGGTTTCGTAAATAAAACGGCACTTCACGGTAGATTGCGGTAGTTAACGCCAATCAGGTCCACGACCGGATTCGATACTCCTTCGTCAGCCTGCACTAGAAGGCCTGACGAGATCTGCACGGACGGATTCTCCTCGTCAAGTTGGCCGGGAACGATTTTCCGTGAAGAGAGGCGGCGGCGGCGGCGGTTTCGTTCATGTCGCATTTCAGCAGTCATGAATTGTGTTTATTCGCAATTTAGTCCAGAATTTTAGTAACGTAATTTTATGTTTGTTAACATTGAAAATTTTGGGTCTTTCAATTCGAACCCCAAATTTCTAAATTTATTTTGAGAAAAGTCCGGTTTACAGTTGGTATCAGAGCATGGTACTTGAGATAAACACACTTCCAGTCTGAACAACTCTCTCCAGCCGCTTCTAAATTTGTGAGTTTTAATTCATGTTCTAGCATAAAGTAATCTCTCATATAGAATTGTGGTGGATTTGGGCTACCCTTACAGATATGTCAGGAAGAGGTAGAGGAAGAAGGAGTTTTACAGAAGGATATAGTGAATCTGATGGAATGAACCCCCTCCTCAATACCATGGCTCAGCTGTTAGAGCGCTTAGTTGACCAAACCACTAATGGGAATGGTCAAACCTCAGGAAGAGTAGTTAGTCATGAGGATCCACAGGAGAGGTTTAGAAGACAGACCTCAGGAATTTTCTGTGACTACTGATCCTCTTATAGCAGAAAGTTGGATCAAATCCATAGAGGTGATTTTTGACTATTTGCAACTGATCGAACTAGAAAGGCCTCGGTGTGCGATTTATATGCTGAGAGGAGATGCCATGATATGGTGGGAAGGAGCCAAGTTAACAGTAGACTTGGAAATTCTTACTTGGGAAGAATTTAAGAGAGTATTTTATGAACAATACTTTACGGTGGATGTAAGACAACAGTTGAGGAGTGAGTTTTTAACCCTTAAGCAGGGAGAGATGTCTATGCGGGATTATATCCGCAAATTTGAGAGAGGTTGTTATTTTGTTCCTTTGATTGGGACAAATGCAGATATTAAGCTACAACATTTTGTTGATGGGTTGAAACCGATGATTAGGCATGATGTTAGATTGTCAGAACCCGTAGATTATAGATCAGCTGTGAATAAGGCCTTACGAGCAGAACAAGACTGGAAAGCAATTGAAGAAGAGAGACAGTTGAAAAGACAAGCTTTTCAACAGAAGGACCGTAGGAAAAATAAGAAACCGAATAATAACCAGCAGGAGTCTCAAGAAAAAGGACCATTAGTTGTACAACCTATCTCTGCTGTCCCTAATTCAGGGATTAGGCCTCCATGCCCAAATTGTAAGAAAAACCATACAGGCCATTGTCTTTTTTGCCAGAAGGTGTGTTATACCTGTGGAAAGCCAGGCCACATGTCTAGAGATTGTTCCCAGAAGCGACAACTCATCACTAGTAGAGCTTATATAATGACAGCTGAAGAAACCCCAGCAGATACCTCGGCGGCGACGGGTAAGATTTTGTTGC
>KQ992592.1:34634-46459 GCA_001598015.1 Dorcoceras hygrometricum | reverse complement strand
GAGGGTAGTTCGATAGATCACCAGGTCACTATCTATCTGCATGCTCAGAACATCACAATGTTCCCTACCAATGAAACATGGTACTTCGCATCGTAGATACTAGTCTCGAACTCGGGCGGCCTTATCCTCATTTTGACGGCCCAATCGACTAGGAACATGTTCAGAATACACAGTGACTATTAGATGTGTTTCATGATAGCCGTCATACCCACTATCACATCTAACATACACTTAAGTGTATCCTAGGTCTTTACTCAACGCAATTGTAAATCATCATACACACAATGAAAGTAAAGAATGCCATATAAAAGTATGCAAATATCATATATAGATACTAGTCTCGAACTCGGGCGGCCTTATCCTCATTTTGACGGCCCAATCGACTAGGAACATGTTCAGAATACACAGTGACTATTAGATGTGTTTCATGATAGCCGTCATACCCACTATCACATCTAACATACACTTAAGTGTATCCTAGGTCTTTACTCAACGCAATTGTAAATCATCATACACACAATGAAAGTAAAGAATGCCATATAAAAGAATGCGAATATCATATATAAAGAATGTCATATACAAGAGTCTATAAACCCACACACCACAAGTTGGCTAGTTGGGCATGTACTCTAACAGTGTTTATCGTGGACATCTTCCGTTGTTCCTTTTAGATTTTGATGTACAGAACTTTAGTTATAGTTTTGTATGTTAACAGATTTCTAGTTCTTTTTTTTTGTAGAAATCTGTATGAACTTTTGGTGTAAAGATATATGCAAGTTCATTCCTATTTCTATCAGCTGATTAATCAGTTCCGTGTGTGTTTTTATTATCAGCCGAGGATTTAGTTTCGTGTTTTGTACACCCTTGCAGCTGATTTTCTTCATTGGTTATGAAAAGTGTTTATTAAATTTTGGTTCTACTTCCGCTCACGTCATTGTTTCGTTCATTTCACATTTCAGCAGTCATGAATTGTGTTTATTCGCAATTTAGTCCAGAGTTTGAGTAACGACTTTTATGTTTGTTAAGATTGAAAATTTTGGGTCTTTCAATTCGAACCCCAAATTTCTAAATTTCTTTTGAGAAAAGTCCGGTCGTTACAGCATCTCAGTTATTGAACAATTTCTGTTTGTGTTTCATCTTATATTAAAATTTTGACTTCTCACAACAAGATTTCATGTTTTCCAAGGAGGACTACGATGATTGGAAGGTTCGCATGCAGGCGCATCTGGCTGCTCTAGATGACGACATGTGGTCGGTTATCACGGAAGGGCCATTGAAGATAATGAAGCCGAATTTAGAATTTGCGATAACTAACGGCGAGCCTCAGTTTCTGGAGAAGAGCAGACATGAGTACACCAACGAGGATAAAAAGAAAGCCAATCTGGACAACGTGGCTAGAGACATTTTCTATAAGACGCTGGACAAGAACATGTTCAGCAAGATAAAGACATGTACTACTGCCAAGGAGATCTGGGAAAAGCTGATCCAAATTTGTGAGGGAAATGACGAGACAAAGGAAAACAATCTGACGGTGGCTCAGTAGAAGTACGAATCGATAAAGATGAAGGATGGCGAATCCATGGCTGAATTCGATGAGAGATTCAGTGCTGTTGTCATAGAGCTGACGAGCTTGGGCAAAGAATATAGCAACCGAGAGTTGGCTTTGAAAGTTATGAGAGCGCTGCCCAGGGAATGGGACGTGAAGACGATGGCCATGCGTGAATCAAAGGATCTGAATAAGTTGGAGCTTCACGACCTGTTCGCAAATCTGAAAGCATATGAGTTTGAACTCGAAACAAGATCTGAAGCGCCATCTACTTCCCAGCCGACCAAAGCGCTAGCAGCTAAAACATCTGGTGAACAGTGCTCTCCTAGCACAAGCAAATCAGCTGAGCAGATCAGCAATGACGCTATGTCCCTCTTCGTAAAGAAGTTTGGGAAATTTATGAGAAGATCTTACAACCCCTCTTTTCAATATAATGCAAATAAATCTGAAAAGATTTCCACTGATCAAAATTTCTTTAACTGTGGTCGACTAGGTCACTTGCAGCTGATTGCAATAGACCCAAGAAAGACGATAGATACAGGAGGGATGACAAGAAGGAGGATCGATACAAATGCGATGACAAGACAGATGAAAGAACTGTCAACAAATCCAAGGATAGATCTAAAGAAGGAAGAATGAGGACACGAGGTGATAAGAGGACCAGCCACAGGAATGATCGCAAAGTGCTTGTGGCTGAGGAAAGCACCAAAAGCTTGGCAGACACCGATTCAGATTCTACTTCCAGCAGTTCCTCATCCAGCGATAGTGAACAAGAGGAGGTTCACTGTCTCATGGCTGATCAAACATCAGATGACGAGGTATTTGATTTCTCCAATCTTGAATTTACACGTGAAGACCTTGTCAATGCACTTAATGACATGGTAAAATAGTACAGGAAGCTTTCTCACACATTCGAGGAAGTTAAAGCTGAAAACATTGATTTGAAAAATAGTTCAGCTGAACCAAGTGTTGTTGAACTTGGTGAAGCTGACAGTTTGAAAATCGAGTTAAGTAAGCTGACAACTGAGGATGAATTGTTGAGGAACGAGTCTAGTGATCTCAAAGCTGAAATTGAAAGATTGAATGAAGTAATGAGTTCCTGGAACCAGTCTTCTCGTTCTCTCCACAAGCTGCAGGAAAGTCAAAAGCCAGTAAATGATAAAACTGGTTTGGGTTTCAATAGTGGTGAAAGCAGTGAAGGAGAAACAAGTACTCAATCACAGCTGGTATATGACAAATTCAACAAGATGAACTTTTTCAAAGCCAACGTGATATATGACTGCTGTGAGTCGATGAAGTATGATGACCAGAACTCTTCACAGCTGAATTAGAAAGGAAAAGATGGTATCGGCTATTCTAAACCTGAGAACTCCAAGCCAAGCTGACTAAAGAACAAACTGGACAAAGAAAAAGCAAAAGCTGGTCGAAAGTCATTTGTTCCTAACCAGTCATGGCATAGTTCAACGAAGGTAAAATCTGGTTGGAAAAAAGTTCAGCCGAGGAGAGATCTAAGTGGTCAAAGTATGAAATCAAAACTCAATAGATCTCACTGTAATTATGCACAGACCCTCACGGACTCTAGTATTGGAAAAACTGTTAAGGTAATTCAAGTATGGGTCCCGAAAGGGGTAATCCGATCAGGACCCAAGTAAAATTGGGCACCACAAGCTGTTTTATGATTGCAGGATAACAGGTACGAACCAGTAGATGTATCAACCATATGGTACCTGGACAGCGGTTGTGCGAGACACCTGACGGGGAACCAAAAGCTGTTGACAGATGTCGTTCCACACAAAGGAGCAAAGATAGTCTTTGGTGATAACGCTCACGGTAACACTGTGGGTAAGGGTAAGCTTACCCATGGTAACATTTCTATTTCAGATATTTTAGTTGTTGATAATCTCCGTTATAATTTAATTAGCATTAGTCAGCTATGTGACAAAGGTTACATAGTTAACTTTCAACAAAACATGGACACAGTTCAGAACTCAAATGGTATGACTGTATTGGTGGGTAAAAGATCGGGGAATACCTACATTATCGATTGGTCAGAGCAGCTGAGGTCTGAACAGTTATGCCTTAGAGTTGACTCCTCCAAGAGCTGGCTGTGGCATCAAAGAATGAATCATCTATCATTCCAAAAAATTGCTAATTTGAGTCAGCATGATATGGTTTCTGGTATGCCCAAATTAAAATTAGCATTAGTCAGCTATGTGACAAAGGTTACATAGTTAACTTTCAACTAAAACATGGACACAGTTCAGAACTCAAATGGTATGACTGTATTGGTGGGTAAAAGATCGGGGAATACCTACATTATCGATTGGTCAGAGCAGCTGAGGTCTGAACAGTTATGCCTTAGAGTTGACTCCTCCAAGAGCTGGCTGTGGCATCAAAGAATGAATCATCTATCATTCCAAAAAATTGCTAATTTGAGTCAGCATGATATGGTTTCTGGTATGCCCAAATTAAAATTTTCTAAGGATAAGATCTGTGCGGCCTGTCAGCTGGGTAAGCGAATAAAATCTACTTTCAAAAAGAAAGGCGGTAAGCGTTCTTCCCGTAGCTTAGAGCTTTTGCATATGGATCTTTTTGGTCCCATACCCGTAACTAGCTTAGGGCGAACGAACTACACCCTTGCTGTTGTTGATGATTTTACAAAATATACTTGGGTGTTGTTTTTAAAAGCAAAATCTGAAACCGTCGACCAGCTGATATGCCTTTTGAAACGCTTACAAAATGACAAATCTTGTTCAGTCAACCGAATAAGAAGTGACCGTGGTACTGAGTTTTTAAATCATAAATTGATTTCTTATTTGGAAGACTTAGGTAAAAAACATGAGCTTTCAGCATCTAGAACTCCTCAACAAAACGGGTTGGCTGAGAGAAGAAATCGTACTTTAAAAAAAGCTGCTAGATCTATGATTGCTTATTCTGGTGTCTCACAAATATTTTGGGCAGAAGCAGTTAACACAGCGTGTTATACTCAAAACAGATCTATGATTAATAGGATGCATGATAAAACCCCATATGAGATCTGGAATGGCAAGAAACATGATATATCTTACTTCAGGGTGTTTGGGTGCAGATGTTTTATTCATAACAATGGCAAAAAGCATCTAACAGCCTTTGAACCAAAATCTGATGCAGGTATCTTCCTAGTTTATTCAGCTGTGAGCAAAGCGTACCATGTGTTCAACAACAGAAGTTTATCAGTTGAAGAATCTGCACACGTGGTGTTTGATGAGACAAGCTTCAAATCAAATTCAGCTGAAAGCTTACAAGATTTGTGTTCATGTCTGGAATCAACAAGCCTTGAGGAATCAGACGACGACGTGCCACAAAGACAATCAGCTGAGGAACAACCAGCAGTGGACACACCGCACAACAACGCTCAACGAGATCTGACAGGTAATCCAGTAGTCATCGATTTAACTAACGATGATTCTATGCAGGAGCAGATCTCTACTAGTGTGCCAGCTGCTGAAGGTAGAGCTACCAACGATCAACCAGACGTCGCTCAACCAGACGTCGATCAACCAGACGTTGATCAACCAGACGTCGCTCAACCAGACATCGCTCAACCAGCTGTAGGTCAACCAGACGCTGCTCGATCAGATGTTGGCCAAGAAGGAAGCGCATATCAATTGATATCCAGATCAACCGATACAAGAGCTGATCCAAGCTAACATCTGGACCAACAAACACAACAGCTGGAATCAGACGCACAACCCAACAATGACCATCATCAATTGGCGTCAGCTGATCCAGCAGTTTTCAACCAGCTAGCGACATAGGGGGAACAAGGAACAAATCCCATTGGACTTGATCTTCGGTGGAATAGAAATCATCCACCCGAGCAAGTCATATGTAATTTCGAATCTCCTGTTCGCACACGAGGCCATCTATTGCATGATCACTTTGATTCTGCATTCATTTCTCATATAGAACCTAAGCAGATAGAAGAGGCCTTAGCTGACCCCAGCTGGATAGACGCAATGCAAGAGGAACTTAATCAGTTTAAACGCAACAATGTTTGGACACTTGTACCTAGACCATCTAATCATTCAGTTATAGGAACTCGACGGGTCTTTACGAACAAACTAAATGAAGATGGCATAGTAACTAGAAACAAAGATAGACTGGTAGCACAAGGATTTAGACAAATGGAAGGAATAGATTTTGATGAGACCTTCGCACCAGTAGCTAGGTTAGAAGCCATCCGCATGTTCTTAGCTTATGCTGCATACAAATATTTTAAAGTCTTTCAGATAGATGTTAAGAGTGCCTTTCTTAATGGCGTCTTAACAGAGGAAGTGTATGTTGCACAACCTCCTGGCTTCGTAAATCATACACATCCAGATTTTGTTTACAAACTGGATAAATCTCTGTATGGGTTGAAGCAAGCACCCAGAGCTTGGTATGATACACTATCAAAATTCTTAATTGAACATGGCTTCACGATAGGCACAGTTGATAAGACACTGTTTAAAATTGTTAAAGCTGATCATATTCTGTTGGTACAAATCTATGTTGATGATATTATTTTTGGATCAACTAACCCCAAATTGTGCCAAAAGTTTTCGAAGTTCATGCAGGATAAATTTGAGATGAGCATGATGGGGGAGCTGAAGTTTTTTCTGGGCTTACAAGTTAGACAGCTGGAGAATGGTATATTCATTAACTAGGCGCACAGTTGATAAGACACTGTTTAAAATTGTTAAAGCTGATCATATTCTGTTGGTACAAATCTATGTTGATGATATTATTTTTGGATCAACTAACCCCAAATTGTGCCAAAAGTTTTCGAAGTTCATGCAGGATAAATTTGAGATGAGCATGATGGGGGAGCTGAAGTTTTTTCTGGGCTTACAAGTTAGACAGCTGGAGAATGGTATATTCATTAACTAGGCGAAATACACGAAAAAACTGCTGAAAAAGTTTGGCATGGACAACTGCTCAGCAGCAGCTACCCTGATGAGCTCTTCTATAAAGATGGATAAAGATGAAGCTGGAACAGCCATAGAGGTATCGCTGTATCGTGGTATTATAGGCTCTTTGCTTTACTTAACTGCTAGCAGACCAGACATCATGTTTGCTGTCTGTATGTGTGCTAGATTCCAAGCAGAGCCAAAGCAATCGCATTACATAGCTGTAAAGCGAATATTGAAATATTTAAAGGGTACTTCCAACGTGGGTCTTTGGTATCCCAAAGACTCAAGCTTTCAACTAATCGGTTATAGTGATGCAGATTACGTAGGATGCAGGATTGATCGTAGAAGCACAAGTGGGACTTGTCAATTCTTGGGAGATCGGTTGATTTACTGGTTTAGAAAGAAACAGACATCGATTGCAACATCAACAGCTGAAGCAGAGTACCTCGCAGCTGGCAGCTGCTGTGCTCAAATTCTTTGGATACAACATCAACTGAAAGACTATGGTGTTGATGCATCTGAAGCGCCCATTCTCTACGACAATACCAGTGCCATCGCGATCACCCAAACTCCTGTACTACATTCAAGAACAAAGCACATCGACATCAGGCATCATTTTATAAGGGACCACGTGCTAAAGAAAGACGTCCGGTTGGAGTACGTGTCGACTGAGCAGCAAGTTGCTGACATCTTCACCAAGCCTCTGCTAGACGCTAAGTTTTATTATTTTAGAAACATATTAGGTCTCCTTGAATTGCCTTGATTGTCTGTGAGCTAACGTATTTTGCAAGTTGACAGCTGTTGCGTTACTCAGCTGCGAGTCCTTTGTTCAGGGGGAACGAAAAATACTTTCAGCTGAGGACGACATTTCGTGTTGGGAGATATCATTCGTAGGGGGAACCAGAAGCTGAATTTTTAAGTGCGACGTCAGCTGAATATGTTACGTCTGGACACACTCAGATGTTACATATACACAGCTGATGCTTATTTGTGATCAGCTCCTGCCACCTCTCAACGATACATTAAAATCAGCAGTGATGTTATTACATCGCTGTACCAGCTGTGACGTATTAAATTTTGGCGCGCGTCTTTTAATTTATTCCTTATATATTGTACGATTAAAACATTTTTGAAAACTTTTACACTGTACGAGTAAAATATTTTGAAAATATCTTCAAAATCAATTCCAAAATGGTACGCGCCGTTGGATGATTGACACGTATTGTCATCATTAGAAAAGTCACATCTACATCCTCTCTCTCCAGTAATTATTTTTTTCTTTTTGCATCTCTTAGTTATTTACTGCGTGTCTTTCACCATTCTCGTTTACCTTGCAATATTTGCTCTCTTGTTTTCCCTTGCGCTCGCACTATCTTGTGTTCTCTTGCATACTTTCTTCAGGCAATCTTCACTCCTTCAACGACGACGATGGCATCCTCTTTGATTAGCAACAATCTTCACATTGCTTTCGACTCAGTCTTCGGCATGGACGATGATGGACTAGTACAAATGTTTGAATCGTTTATTGCGACGGGGTTGAAGGAATTTCTGGGTTTTCCCGCCGTCTTCTACGAAGCTGCACTCGCCGAGTTCTTCGAAAATGGTTAGTCAGAGACGGAATGGTGGTCAGCACCATAGGTGGAACGACGGTTGAAATTTCTGAAGAGATTTTCGCTGTGGCGTTTGAACTGCCCATGGAAGGTTTGACGGACTTATCAGAAGTCCCAAAAGATTTGGTGTTTGATGCTCGAAGCCTCTTTTCTGAATCTAAGGAGCAGGTGATCATTTCCTGTCACAAGAGGGAAATGAAGATCGAGTATCGTCTTCTAAGTGACATACCGGCAAAGACTATTTATGTCAAAGCTGGGTCTTTTGATGCGGTGACCCGTGAAAGATTTTTGTTGATGACTGCTATGACTTTTGATGTGAAAGTAAACTGGAGCCGGCTGTTGTTTGATATTCTGAAGGACATGGTTACTCCAGGCTCCAGGAAAGCAAAAGGGTACGTGATTCAAATCTGTGTTCTGTTGAAGAATGTACCGGGATTGGTTTTGGGGGACTCCAAGGCATTCCCCTCTCCCAGAATCTTGACTGAGAAAACAGTGCATAGGTATGTTGTTATTAATGAGAAAGTTGGTGCAGAGGAAGTAACGGATGAACCTCGAGTGAAGAAAGCGCCCAAGAAAAAGGCTGCATCCAAGAAGAGACCAGCAGATGTTGTTGCGACTGAACAAATCATAAAGAAGAAAAGGGTTACAAAGCGAAAACCAGTGTCGTCGGAAGACACTCGGGAGATTATGGCAGTAGCACTGGAAGTTGTACCGCTACAAACAATAGAACCAACTTCTGTCGAATAAAATATTTTGGAGGGACAAAGGGAAGCTACATCAGCTGTCCCTATTGATGAAGAAACAACTGTTGAAGAGCAACCAGCTGTTGAGGTTGCTGCTGAGGCTGGTGTACAAGAACCAGTCGATGAGAGTGTTGATGAACAGGTGGTAGAGTCAACAGCTGACGAGGAGACAGTTGTTGTAAATATTGTTGAAAAGGTTGTTGAGCCAGTTTCCTTGCCCGCAGAAGCCAATGTTGTTACTAAGGGTATATCCACTGCTGATGACGTGGATGTTATCATTGAGCAGATCCTGGCTGAGACTGCCAAAATTGGAACAGACGAGGACGACCAAGATGCGGGTGCATCTGATGTTGGGGATAAGACAGCCGAAACAGCTGATAGGGAGAAACATTGGTTTAATCTATCTTATGAGGAAATAATTGCTCAAATGACTGAAAGACCAGTTGTCACTCCTAGTGACACTAATGAAGAAATGGGAACAACAGTTGGAACAAATGTTGGTGTTCAAACAGAATCTTGTAGTATGATTCTTTTGTGGAGGAACCCTTGGAGGGAGCAGAGCAGGTGAACGAAATGGAGATGGGTGAAGCTGAGCAGTCGATGGGTGAAAGGACCGATGCAGATGAAGCTATGTCACTGGAGGACATCTTAATGACAATTCCAGCAGATGTTCCATTACCTTCTGCTGGTGTGGAGATTACAAATATTACTTTGGGAAAGGATATCAAAATTTAGGGAGTCGATGAAAGGACCTGGTACATGGCCAGTCTTCCACGGATTCCAGTTGATGATAAAGGGAAGGAGCCCCTTCAGGCGAAAGACCCAGTTAAAGGTAAGCCGCCGAAGGAGATTTTCTCTTTAATTCTGTTGGTCCTTATTTTTTCAAAGGAAACTAGCAGCCGCTGATTTAAAATGAGCGATTAAAAACAATTTTGAGCGCTGCTTGGAGCTGCAATAGCTCAATGTTCTTGAACACTTAAAATAAACAGAGCACCGGAGACAGATCTAGTATGATTTAAAAATCATGCGGAAAATACCAGAACTGAATCCTAATATTTTAAAACAACTCAAACAGATTTATGTACAACATAAATCTGTTCGAAACTGTGCAAGTGCTTGTGTGCTAACTGTATGCGTGAGTGCTGAAATAAAGGTGCGTGCTGAATTCTGTTTATGCGTATGCGAGAATGCTAAAGTAAATATGCAGGTGCTGAAAGCTTAAAGAAATGGACCAGCAGGTTTGTTTCTGGAAGTTCGGACCTCAATGTCCTACATCTCCCCTTCTTCCACCTCGGAAGGATCCACTACTAGAAGACTTTGATGGTTACAAGCCATCTGCAAACACCCACCTACACAAGCAGCACTTGTATGGACTCCTAGACTCAACAATGCACACCAGCCGCAACTGTGTGACTAACTACATACACATGAGTTTTACGTCATCGTGCTTGGACGGGACCTGTGTTGGAAAGGTTTTGAGATTCATTCACTATACAATGAATGTGAATGAATCTCTGTGTGTGAGAATTACAGTGTACGCACAACTCTCAAAAGATACATCTCACACACTAGGGAAATGCTCCTAAATGAGCTAATACAGATTCAGCAGTCGACACAATAAGCTCCTCTCAAGAATGATTGTCGACTGCTTCATCTTCCTATGTTCTTCCCTTTCGTTGTTGTCTCCTTTTGATTTTCTCTTTTCTGTGTCAACAACAATCATCAATCGTCAAACTTCTTCCTTCAAATCTTCTCCCTTAAAATAGCTTCTGTTCGAATATAGCCGCTAGATAGATTCCAAACTCTTCTGCGTCTTGTTATGGCTAAATCGTCGTCTTTCCATTTCCGTGCAACGCTCCTCTGTAAATTATACTATTTCATAGTTCTTCCTTCAAATCTTCTCCCTTAAAAATAGCTTCTGTTCGAATATAGCCGCTAGTATAGATTCCAAACTCTTCTGCGCTTGTTATGGCTAAATCGTCGTCTTTCCATTTCCGTGCAACGCTCCTCTGTAAATTATACTATTTCATAGAATAGTACAAATCTTGTTCCCTTGAATTGAGGCAATTTGCACGACTCTATTTCAGCCATTGATTCTTTCCATCTTGAGCGTTGATTGCGTTGAATGGCTGAATATTCTCCAACAGATTGTTCAACAGCTGTTCGCTCAGCTGTTGTCTATTCTTTGTCACAACACTTCGCGCAACAGCTGTTTCTTTGTCTACTGGATACTTTGCGCCTGGTTGCCACGCTTCGCTACTTCTGCTTTTCTTGCGTCTGGATACCATGTCGACTGGATATGCAATAGCACTGAAGCTTGCGTCTGGATCCACTGTAGCTTGCGACTGGTACATCATCTTGCGACTGGATGCATAGAGCTTGCGACTGGTTGAGCAGGTGAAGATATGCTTGCAGCTGGTTGTCCAGTCGTTGGTTTCAAATGCTCGCGACTGGACTTCCACAACTGGGTAGATCAAACGATGTCGTATCAACTTATTCAAACGACATCGTTTGCTATGCATCCTCGACTGGTTGATTATATCACTGTAGCTCTCGTCTGGATGTACAAGCTACCTGCTGGTTACTCTTGAGAGTTGTACCTGCTGGTTTTCCTCATCGCAAAGAGCATCTGCTGAATCCTTAGCGCGAAGGCAAAACGCTGTCGTATCCATTAATTCAAACGACATCGTTTTGCTATCGCTAACTCCAAATACCAACAGCTGGTTGCACTGTAGCTCTCTGCTGATAGATCTTCCTGTACGACGTCGCTTCTCTCTTGCGCTTCTCTTCACAACTGCTGATAGCTTTAGCTCAACTGCTGATCACTGAAGCTTCCTGCTGAATGATGACGTCACTGCTGATGTCATCTACGCTTAGCGCTCCAGCTGATCTTTATCGTTCCAGCTCCATCTTGCGACTCTTCTTAGCTTCTGTTCCAGCTGGTCCTCTCGCACCAGCTGATATTTCTTCATCTGCTGAACATGATGTCGTC
>KQ992590.1:8417-22944 GCA_001598015.1 Dorcoceras hygrometricum | reverse complement strand
AGCCTCAGCATACGTCGATGGGGCACCAGCCAACACCAACTGAAACAACTCCGGCCTCAACCCCTTAATAAACTTATTCCTCTTCGTTCACTCCTGACTAGCAACATGAGGGACATAAGCCAAAAGAGAAGAAAACTGTCTGGCATATTCAGCAACCTTCAAATTTCCTTGCTTCAGGTTGTCGAACTCCCTCTCACGGTTATTGAAGTACGACTCCGGCGTATACTCCTGTCGAAATGCTGCACAGAAGCTCTCCAAAGAAACCAAGACTCCAGTCTCCCTCATCACTCTGGAAGTACCCTTCCACCAACGTTGAGCATGCTCTCTCAACTGCAAAACAGCCAGCTTCAATCTCCGTTCTGCGGTGTACTCCAAAGTATCGAACAAGTCCTCCATGTGCTCCAACCAGCCTTCAGCAGAAAGACCACCCTCGGCGCCAGTGAACATAGGGGGATTTGTTCTCTGGAACCTAGCCAACACTAGCTCCATCTCACCTATCTGTCTAGTCACATCCTCCACCTCTGCCTGTCTCTCTCTACGGCGCAAAGGTACACTCTTCTGAACATCCTCATCGCTCTCCGAGGCCCTAGACTCCTCTGCAGTACGTCTAGCAGTCCTACCTCAACCTCTCCTCGGCGGCATCTAATAAAATCTCAAGGTAAGACTAACAGCAGGTAATCACAGAGACAGATATCAAATCAAGCAAGTCACATAGTCAAGCAAGAAATAAAATCAAAACTCTTTGCCTAGACTCGAGTGTGGTCAAAGAAAAACGAGTTTATCCTAGTTTAAGCTCTGATACCAAAAATGCCAGGCCCCGTGCTAATCAACTAGGATTAACAATACATTTAAGCACATGATCGCGGAAGCATAAAATAGGGCTTAAAATTTTTTCAAATGTTTGGGCCTGAACAATAAAACATTCATTCAAAATAATACATACTCAAAATAGGATTACTCAAAATCCAAACAACAGACAGGTAATCAAATAAACTCAAAAACAGATCCCCAAAATACATAAAAACCCAGGGCATCCCATGGTTCCATACATAATATAAATTCACTGGAACTCAGCCAAACGGGGATCTACTAGCTGAAGCTCCACTCTGCCCAGCCAGATTACCTGTAGCTCCTGCAATGGGCAAATCAGACCCAAGAACACAAAGCAGGAAAAGAAATACGAGGTCAAACCTCAGTACGAAGAGCACTAAGACAACAACAACTCATAAACATGTAGTAAATCAAAACATGAATGCAGGATGGATGTCAAAGAATCGGTCAATCTAGGCCAACGAGTCAGCTGGCAAATCAAAGGCGAGCCTCTATACCACGCACAGCCAATCAGTCGGGAAATCATCGGTCCGTGATCTTCTTGAGCTGGCCACTCAATTACCCATCATAGCTCGGTGGTATTCAGACACGACCAATCAGTCGGTCACCACTCCGATGATAGCGTTGGACCTTTCAGGAACGACACATTTGTCTGCTGATCACAACGTGTCTCTTTCTCGGGTTCTCAATCAATCAATAGGCTCAATATGTATGCATGTATGCCAAGAAATTTAAATCTGATTTCAACATGCATCGTTCACGTAAACAGAACACATAAATTCAGGTATGAGTCACATATGTTCACGTAAAGCATAATACTCACAAAACAGATTCCACAGAGCATCATTCATGCTTCAAAACACTACACGCTTATGCCAAAGCTTTAATCAGAAGCTCAATTCGTACCTCAAACCTCAGATTATACCTCAACAGATCTCACCAGGGAAAGACAAACCTCAGCCTGCTCAAATCTGCTTCCTCGCTGGTCTCGGCAACCATAGCAGGAATTTCCTGGGAGCTCAATCTGTCAAGCCATCTCATAACTCAGCTCAAATCTGAACTTCTACGCCTTACTGTCTATGGTAAGAACTCAAATCTGGCTCTACCTATCAACTCGGGTTCTAACAACTAGAACTAAGCTTGAAATAGTAAGGGAAACACTTACCCAGAAGCTCAAATGAGCTAAAGAATTCTCGGGTCAACTGTCGTAGAAATTCATGAACTGAAATTCCTTCGTGCTCCTCCTACGCGTCGATCTACAACTCTAAACTGGTATCAATCTAAAGAGCTTAACAAGACGAGCTCAGTGACACCAGTCTTGCTCCAAACAACGGTGGAAATCGACGGCAATCTACCGGAGAAGGGTTCGGTGAACAGTAACCATCGAGGGTTTTGAAGAGGAAGAAGATAGGAAATATCGGGGTCGAAATACGCTAAGTGTCGATTAGCACTTGCGTTTAAATCCCTGGGTCAAATTCTACAAGGAAGTCAACACCGACATAAACAGATCTCAGCATCAGATCCCCGCGCTAAGGCATGAATCCTCAAATCTGAATCCAGCGCTAACTCAAATCTGAGTCCTCAGCGCTCACACAAATCTGCCTTGCTAACTCTAACACGCGCAACTAAACGAAACGGCATCGCATCAGGGGTTCCCCGCTAACACTAGAAGAACGACGTCGCACTGGCTAAACAGATCCCATCACTCAGATCTTTTCGCGCTCACTCGGATCTGAATAATGCTAACAGCACTGGTCAACCCAACACGTTGACCAACACGTGGCACCTTCTGCGCCAACTCTCACATCTGTGCTCGCTCACTACACAGCACCGTTGACCCGAGTTGACATCTGGTCGCGCCACTAAAAAGACTTCACCCACTAGAGAAACATCTGAAATAACAAAACGACGACGCATCACTTCTCATGCCATACCCGACTACTCAGTTGTCACCCGCTAACACCTCAACTATGTATTCACATATGAATACTTACTGAAGTTAGATCTCTATCGAAAGACTCAAATAAACTCCAAATTCAACACATATTTCTCCCGATAGCGCCTAGCGACTCAAAGATGAACAGTTCTATGCCGAATCTGAAAATCACCAACCAGATTCGACAAAATTCTCAAAATCTGAAATTAGAAAATCCATAACTCCCGTGACTAACCCCAAACCAAATCTGATTACCCGATTTATCACCAATTTTTGAATCTCAATCCTCACACAGAGCCAAAACAATCACATTATATTGCATTCAAAAGGATTTTAAAATATTTAAAAGTAACTTCCAATGTGGGTCTTTGGTATCCCAAAGACTCCAGCTTTCAACTAATCGGTTACAGTGATGCAGACTACGCAGGATGTAGAGTTGATCGTAGAAGCACAAGTGGTACTTGTCAATTATTTGGAGATCGATTGATTTCTTGGTTCAGTAAAAAGCAGACCTCTATTGCACCGTCCAGAGCTGCAGCAGAGTACTTAGCGGCTGGAAGTTGCTGTGCTCAGATCTTATGGATTCAACACCAGCTAAAGGACTACGGCATTTATGATTCTGAAGCGCCTATTCTCTGTGACAACACCAGTGCTATCGCAATCACTCAAAACCCTGTGTTGAATTCTAGAAAAAAGCATATCGACATCAGGCATCACTTCATAAGAGATCATGTGCTCAAGAAGGACGTCCGGCTGGAGTATGTGTCGACTGACCATCAAGTAGCTGACATCTTCACAAAGCCTCTACCAGATGCTAAGTTTTCTTATTTCATAAAGATTTTGGGTCTCTTAGAACTGCCTTGATTTGTCTCTGCGCTAACAATTTACAGGTTGAACAGCTTCTGTATTTAACAGATCTGAGTCTACTATTCAGGGGGAACTTCGTGGAATTTCAGATCTGGTAAACTTTCAGACTTGGGAGGTCCTCAGCTTTAGTGGGAACGAGAGATCTGAATTAATAAGTGCTGAGTCAGCTGAATATGTGAGATCTGGATACACTCAGATGTCATATATACACAGTTGATCTTTATCTGGAATCAGATCTGACAATACCCCTGCTGACACATCAAAACATATCCTAAAGTTGTGACGTGTTAAGCATTTGGCGCTAGTTCTTTCTTTTAATTTTTCACCCTCGTGGTTAAAGTTCAAAATCCTTTTAAAATATTTTCAAAATCATTTCAAAATATTGTCAAAATCCTTTCCAAATTATAATCGCGCCAATGGATGATTGACACGTGTTGTCATCATACGAAACGTCACATCCACATTCTCTCACCTTTTCGCATTCCCTGTTTACATTATGCCGTTTCATTTTTCATTAATCTTTACCCTACGCAAATTACTTTCAAGCTTTCGTGCATTCTTGCTCTCTAGTGTTTTCTGTTTGTAGAATATCTCTCTTTCAGGCGCTTTCTCATTCGATCTACTATCGGCAATGGCATCCTCCTTCATCGCCAACGCCCTTCAAGTCAACTTTGACTCTGTCTTTGATATCTCGGATAACGACGGAATGGTTCATATGTTCAGAGCTCTGGAAAAAACTGGGCTCCATGGCTTTCTAGGATGTCCGTCAGTGTTAAGATAAAATTTATAAGTTTTGGTGATAACAAAAACAAAATAAGAACTGAACCTTTGTAATCAGATTTGGACAGTCATCGTGTTTAACAGCTGTGGCTCAGAAGCGAAACCCTTGGAACAGTGTACTCAGATATCGGGTTGAAAGTTTTGTTTCAGAGACTATCAGATTTGATTCTTCAGTAAAGAAATGTTCAGATATCAGTTATCGAGATAAGTCTTCAAGAAGACTATCAGATTTGATTCTTCAGTAAAGAAATGTTTAGATATCAGTTATCGAGATAAGTCTTCAGGAAGCCTATCAGATTTGATTATTCAGGAATATTTCAGTTGTCGTTAAACATTATTTGAGGGTCTTCAGAAGTGATTCAGAGGCTACAGTAACAGAACCAGGTATGTCGTTAAGAATTATACAGATTTGAGTTAAGCATATCAGATGTGAATAGACGATACAAGATTCTTCAGACTTAGAGTTAAAAGTCAGTATCACAAGAAGGCAGTAGAGTTTTCAGATTTGACAAAGTGTTAGTAGGGAAATATATCAGATGTGGTAACCCTATGCGTAAGAAGATTTACCTTAGCCATTCACAAAAAGAAAGAAAGTATCATTCAGATGTGAAGTGCTACAACAGATGTGAGTTTAAAATCTCTTCAGTTGTCATCAATCGATTGAAGAAAATTAAAACGATCAAAATGGAATTAAGGAAACAAGATCAAAGCTATCTTGAGTAAGCCACGCATTACGCAAAATGATTGATACGCTGGCTACTCTATTTGGCAAGTAAAGTCAATCAAGTTCTGACAGCGTAGTTTACCTTGTGCATAGAGCTAATGGAGATTCGAAGAAGATATGCAGAAGGATTGACCGTTGAGAGAAGAGCATAAATAGTTGAAGTCTTCAAACGAAGAAGGTGCTCGTGAATCTTAAATCTCTCGCTCAAAGCTTATCTTGCATATTCAAAAGCTCTCAACTTCTGGGATACTTCAAGCATAAAATATTCAAAATCCCAGCTGTCAAAATCTCGAAGAACATTCCAGTGCTCTTTAGTGTTTTATCTTTGAGATAATTACAGCACTCAAAATAATGTATTCATTGCATTTTTAGATTGAGTCTGTACCGAACTTGCTGTTCCAAGCAGTTCGAAAAAATCAAAGTTGTTTGTGATTCCGTAGTTGCATCTGCGTGTAGTTGGTGATTGCTAGGAGTTCACTTGGAGCGAGGCTCAATGATCGGGTGTCTACTGTGTCTGTATTCATCAAAGTTTTCTAGTGGAAACTTCCAGAAACAAATCTCTGATCCCTATACTTTTACTTATCGCATTTATTTACTTATATTGTTCACTGGTTAATCGACTTATTTCCGCACACTTTTTGTTAGTCGAGAGATCAGATCTGAAACTGAGATACCTCATATTTGGTAACACAAATCTGAGTTAAGCAAGCCACTTGTAAAACTTTTTTTAAAAGGGTTTCGAAAATTTAAAATACCAAGGAGTTCATTCAACCCCATCCCCCTTTCTATCAATTGTTATCAGAGCAGGAGCATCTCAGTTATTGAACTGTTTGCTGTCTACGCTTTATATATCTAATATGGCAATCTCTCAACAACAAAATTCCTATGTTTTCCAAGGAATAATATGATGATTGGAAAATACGGATGCAAGCACATCTAGCTGCACAAGATGATGATATGTGGTCGGTGATCACCGATGGACCAATGAAATCATGAAGGCCAACACAGCTTTCGCGTTATCTGATGGTGAACCGGAATATGTAGAAAAGAAGAGACATGAGTATACTAACAAGGATAAGAAGAAGTCAAACTTGGACAACGTGGCCAGGGATATCCTGTACAAGACGCTGGACAAAAATATGTTCAGCAAAATCAAAACCTACACTACTTCCAAGGACATTTGGGAAAAGCTGATTCAGATCTCCGAAGGCAACGATGAAACCAAGGAAAACAAACTAACTGTTGCTCAGCAGAAGTACGAGTCCATAAAGATGAAAGATGGAGAAACCATGGCTGAGTTTGATGAGAGATTCAGTGTTGTGGTAATAAAGCTGACCATCCTAGGCAAAGAGTATTCCAACAGAGAATTGGCTCTCAAGGTGATGAGAGCGCTGCCCAGGGAATGGGATGTTAAGACAATGGCCATGCGTGAGTCTAAGGATCTCAACAAGCTCGAACTACATGACCTTTTTGCAAATCTGAAAGCATACGAGTTTGAATTGGAAACCAGATCTGAGACCCTGTCAACTTCACAACCAACCAAGGCCCTTGCTGCAACATCTGAACAGTGTTCTCCAAGAAAGAGCAAATCTGCAGAACAACTAAGCAATGATGATATGTCCCTCTTCGTCAAGAAGTTTGGGAAATATCTGAGAATATCTTCTAACCCTTATTTTTCGTATAATAATGCTAACAAATCTGAAAATCCAAAATGTTGACTAACACGCGTCACTTCCTCGCTCAATCTCACGCTACGCGCGATGTCTGCCAGCAGCAACTTCAATTCGCACCAAAGCGAGCAGATCTTCATGCGTCACGCTGATGTCACCATATCTTCTGATTCCAATTCCACCAGCAGGAGCTACAGTAACTCTGACCAGCGTTGACTTCGCCAAAAATCGATATTTTTCAACTCTTAAACTAGCGCTGCGACGGATAATTCAGCAGAACTTCATTTCTTTCGCAAAATCCTCAAAATTCACGTGATTAATCCCAAATCAAACCAATTAATCACTAATATAATTTCTCAATCCTCACAACAACACACATGCACAGTTTAGAGTCCAAATGGTCTGACTGTATTGGTAGGTAAAAGATCGGGGAATACCTACATTATCAATTGGTCGGAGCAAATGGAATCTGAGCAGATCTTCCTTGCAGCTGACTCTTCCAAGAGCTGGTTGTGACATCGGTGAATGAATCATCTGAACTTTAAAACTCTTGCCAAATTGAGTCAGCATGAACTGGTTTCTGGTATGCCTAAAATCAATTTTTCTAAGGACAAGATCTGTGCCGCATGTCAGCTTGGTAAACAAATCCGTTCTACTTTTAAAAAGAGAGGTGGTAAACGTTCTTCTCGAAGTCTAGAGCTTTTACATATGGATCTCTTCGATCCAATTCTCGTAACGAGCTTAGGGGGAACGAGTTACACCCTAGTGGTTGTTGACAATTTTACAAAATTCACTTGGATGCTGTTTTTGAAATCAAAATCTGATACCGCTGACCAACTGATTCGGCTTTTAAAACATTTACAAAACGACAGATCTTGTACAGTCAACTTAATAAGAAGTGATCGTGGTACTGAGTTTTTAAATCAAAAATTATATTCTTATCTAGATGACATATGGATAAAGCATGAGCTTTCTGCAGCTAGAACTCCTCAACAGAACGGGCTGGTTGAGAGGAGAAACCTTACTTTAAAAGAAGCTGCGAGGTCTATGATTGCTTACTCCGGTATTTCACAAAAATTTTGGGCAGAAGTAGTTAATACAGCTTGCTACACTCAAAACAGATCTATGATTAATAAGTTGCACGAAAAAACCCCATATGAGATCTGGAGTGGCAAGAAACCTGACAGTTCTTATTTCAGGGTGTTTGGGTGTAGATGCTTCATTCATAATAATGGTAAGAAGCACCTAACAGCTTTGATGCAAAATCTGATGCAGGTATCTTTCTAGGATATTCAGATGTGAGCAAAGCTTACAGAGTGTTCAACAATCGAAGTCTGACAGTTGAAGAATCAGCACATGTGGTGTTTGATGAGACAAGTCTCAGAACCAACTCAGCTGCGAGCCTCAATGATTTATGCACACGTCTAGAGTCATCCAGCCTTGATGAATCAGATGATGACGTGCCTCTACAAAGAAACTCAGTTGAGATACAACCAGTGCTGGACACACCGCATGACAACGCTCAAACAGATCTGACAGGTAACCCAGTGGTTGCTGATTTGACTAACGTTGACCAGGTGCAGGATCAGATCTCATCAAGCATGCCAGCTGTTGGAACTGAAGCAACCAATGCTCAAGATGTTGCACAGACAGATACCGGTATACCCCAAGTGACATCTGATGCACAAAAATGCGAGCACATATCAATTTGAATCTGGATCAAATCTAGGACAAGGATCTTATCAATTGACATCAAACAACCCAGATGCGACCATCCAGCCAAACATCGAAGCTGAACAGGGAGAAAATCCAATCGGATCTGATCTCTTGTGGAATAGAAATCATTAACCCAAGCAGGTCATAGGTAAAATTCAATCCCCTGTTCGCACACGAGGCCAGCTATTGCATGATCATTTTGATTCAGCATTCATCTCAAATATAGAACCAAAGCATATAGATGAAGCCTTAGCTGACCCTAGCTGGATAGATGCAATGAAAGAAGAACTAAATCAGTTTAAAAGAAACAATGTATGGCAACTTGTACCTAGACCTTCTACTCATTCAGTGATAGGAACTGTTGGCATACAATGGCGGATCCGGATCCCGTTTCCCGGGGGCGCAGCGGAAATAAAAATTTTCCCCGAGAAACATTCATACATTCAAAAATCAATAAACATTCATAGGGCGTTTATCGAATTGCTACCTTTCTGGCGTCTAGGCGCCTGGCTCCAACCAGAATTCACAGGGAAATCTGGCTCTTGAATTGTAGGCGGCGGTAGATCGTCTAATCAGGTCCACGACCGGAAATGCGATTCCTCCATCAATCTGCACTAGAAGATCTGACGGATTTTGCCACGAACGGATTCTCCTCAAAAATTTGATCGGAACAAGTCCGATCACGATGACGGCGGGACACGGCGACGGCGCGGCTGCGCAAGGCGGCGCGTGGAGGTGTCGGCCGAAGTTGGGAGGAGAGGAGGAGGGTTGGGCGGCGCTATCTAGGGTTATGAGATGCAAAAAAGTGTCTCATTAGTTGCCCTAGGTCAAGACTAAGTATAGGTATGATGGGCTTGAACCGGCCCATTGGACCTGGGGCGGGCCCAGTCCAATATATGAACATTCGGTTCAACCGCATCACCGTGGCTTCATCATAACTCCGATCAACTCAGTTTCCAAAACTGACTATTATGATGCGAAAACAATTTTTCAGACCACCTAGACCAAAATGACAGTTATGCCCCTCAACTTTGGGAAATCGCCGATCATTGGTAAATCGAGAGTCGCTAGAGATCCAATAGCTATACATACATCTTGGAGATCAAATAGTGACTCGCGAGTGTAACTAGGTAAACCCATTTACCTAAAACACATCCAGTACTCTGGCCAGAGTTTTATACACTATTATCCCCTCAGATAGCATAGGATATCCACGCATGAAGGCGAGCGGTGAATCCTCGACAACGAAGCATCGACTCCTACATGTATCGTGACCTCACCCAATCCCGCCGCCTAATGACCCCAAGGGAGTCGGAAAACGGGTCAAAGTGAGGCGCCTATCATGTAGAGTCTCAATGACGTTTTGGGTAGTGAGGACTAATCAGTACAACCAAGACCTCGGACTTATCCACTCGACAAATGGTAACCACTTGGAAAGTCCGAACGAGGGTAGTTCGATAGATCACCAGGTCACTATCCATCTGCATGCTCAGAACATCACAATGTTCCCTACCAATGAAACATGGTACTTCACATCGCAGATTCTAGTCTCAAGCTCGGGCGGCCTTATCCTCATTTTGACGGCCCAATCGACTAGGAACAAATTCAGAATACACAGTGACTATTAGATGTGTTTCATGATAGCCATCATATCCACTATCACATCTAACATACACTATGGTGCATTCTAGGTCTTTATCCAACACAATTGTTAACATCATATAACATAATGAAAATAAAGAAGGCCATGAAGAAATGCGAATAACATACATAAAGATTGTCATATACAAGAGTCAATAAAACCCACACGCCACAAGTTGGCTAGTTGGGCATCTACTCTAACAATCTCCCACTTGCCCTATAGCCAACTACTCATCAGACGCAGTCCCATTGTTTCGCGCTGTTTTTCAGACAACGGTCCTGGCAAGGGCTTCGTAAGTGGATCAGCAATGTTGTCCGCAGAGGCGACTCTCTCAACTTCTATGTCACCTCTAGCCACAATATCCCGGATTATGTGGTATTTCCTCAGTATATGTTTGGATCTTTGGTGAGACCTAGGCTCCTTTGCTTGCGCAACGGCACCCGTGTTGTCGCAGTACACCGGGACTGGACCAACTCCATCAGGAATGACGCCCAACTCTTGGACGAAATTCCTTATCCAAACCGCCTCCTTAGCAGCAGCTGATGCTGCGATGTACTCAGCCTCAGTGGTTGAATCCGCGATGCTATCTTGCTTGGAACTCTTACAAGAGACATCACCACCATTGAGCATGAATAAAAATCCAGATGTTGACTTCGAATCATCCACGTCACATTGGAAGCTAGAATCTGTGTAGCCTTCCAATTTCAGTTCACCACCCCCATAGACCATGAACATATTCTTAGTCCTTCGCAAGTACGTAAGAATATCCTTCACAGCCTTCCAATGCAATTGGCCGGGGTTGGCCTGGTAGCGGCTCGTGACACTCAGAGCATATGCGACATCCGGTCTAGTTGAGATCATGCCATACATGATACTACCTATTGCCGAGGCATATGGCACATGTGCCATACTCTCTATCTCTTCATCAGTCTTTGGACACATATACTTAGATAGAGTGACCCCGTGGCTCATAGGTAGGTGTCCTCTCTTGGACTCTTCCATAGAGAACCGCTTAAGTATGGTATCGATGTAGGTCGCTTGGATGAGTCCGAGCATCCATTTCAATCTATCCCGATAGATCTGTATTCCAAGAATATAGGATGCTTCACCCATGTCCTTCATCGAAAATCTACTGAAAACCAGACTTTAGTTGACTGCAGCATTCCTACATCATTCCCAATGAGTAGAATATCATCAATGTAAAGTACAAGGAATGTCACAGCGCTTTTAACTACCTTCTTATATACACATGGATCCTCGGGATTCTTGATGAAACCAAATTCCTTAATTGTTTCATCGAATCTCAGGTTCCAACTCCTCGATGCTTGTTTGAGACCGTAGATCGATCTCTGAAGTTTGCATACCTTAGGCTCACTTCCTACAGATGTGAAACCCTCAGGCTGCGTCATATAGATCTCTTCCTTAATGTTTCCATTAAGGAACGCAGTTTTCACATCCATTTTCCATATCTCATAGTCGTACCATGCGGCTATGGCCAGTAAGATTCTAATCGACTTGAACATTGCGACCGGTGAGAAGGTTTCATCATAGCCAAACCTTGCCTTTGAGTGTAACCTTTCGCGACCAGTCGTGCCTTGTAGGTCATTACCTTACCATCAGGCCCAAGTTTCCTCGTATACCCATTTACACCCAATAGGAACAATTCCTTCGGGAGGATTAAGAGTCCAAACTTGGTTCGCATGCATTGAGTCAATTTCAGACTGCATCGCTTCAATCCACAAATTAGAATCAGCATCGGAAATTGCCTCCTTGAAAGTTCTTGGATCACATCCAACAACTTGATCACCCTGATCATCTTCAAGAAGGAAACCATATCTTTCAGAAGCCCTTGGAACCCTTTCGGATCTCCTAGGTGCGACCATTTCTGGTACTGGATCTGGAGGCGCAGGAGATTCATTTGGTACCTCAGTTGGTTCTCGAACCTCTTCGAGTTCTACTATTTTGCCCTTTCTATCAAGTAGAAATTCTCTTTCCATAAAGGTGGCATTTCTAGAAACAAACACTTTTGTTTCGTTGGGATAATAGAAGTGGTATCCAATGGAATTCTTTGGATATCCAACGAAGTAGCATAAGTTGGATCTAGTATCCAGCTTATCTCCCACTGTCTGCTTCACGTAAGCAGGACATCTCCAAATCCTCATGTATGAGTATTTGGGTGATTTGCCCATCCATATCTCATATGGAGTCTTATCCACTGCCTTGGTGTGGACATTGTTCAACAACATTACCGCCGTTTCGAGCGCATAGCCCCAAAACGAGGTAGGAAGCTCAGTGAAGCTCATCATAGATCGACCAATGTCCATCAAGGTTCGATTACGACGCTCCGCTACACCATTAAGCTGTGGTGTGGTCGAAGGGGTCCACTGTGCGAGAATCCCATTCTCTTTCAGATAGTCTTGAAATTCAGTACTTAAGTATTCACCACCTCGATCGGATCGAAGTGCTTTAATACTTTTGCCTAATTGATTTTCTACTTCAGCCTTGAATTCTTTGAACATTTCAAAAGATTCAGACTTGTGCTTCATTAAGTACAAGTACCCATACCTAGAGCAATCATCGGTAAAGGTGATGAAGTATGTGTGACCGTACTTAGTACCAATGCTAAGTGGACCACACACATCAGTATGGATCAAATCCAATAGGCCTTGAGCACGTTCAGGCTTGCCCTTGAAGGGTTGTTTAGTCATCTTTCCCTTGAGACAAGATTGCTTTAATACTTTTGCCTAATTGATTTTCTACTTCAGCCTTGAATTCTTTGAACCTTTCAAAAGATTCAGACTTGTGCTTCATTAAGTACAAGTACCCATACCTAGAGCAATCATCGGTAAAGGTGATGAAGTATGTGTGACCGTACTTAGTACCAATGCTAAGTGGACCACACACATCAGTATGGATCAAATCCAATAGGCCTTGAGCACGTTCAGGCTTGCCCTTGAAGGGTTGTTTAGTCATCTTTCCCTTGAGAAAAGATTCACAAGTAGGTAGGGAGTTAATGTCTGACAAATCAAACATGTCACTCCTAACTAACTTGTTCATCCTTCTTACAGAAATATGACCTAGCCTAGCGTGCCAAAGTTGTGCTGGGTTTAAGATATCTTATTTCCTTTTAATTGTTGTTGTGTGTGTTTCCACATCGCGAGTTGGAACTGGTTTTAATTTTAAGGTGTATAGATTGTTTTCGCATTCCCCAATACCAATCAAACATTCATTCTTGTATAAAATCGAATTAGCAAAAACACAAGAATATCCATCACTATCAAGCATAGAAACATAAATAATGTTCTTTATCAATTCGGGAACAAATAAAACATCTTTCAATAACAACTTAAAATTTGATGACAGAAAGAAATAAACATCTCTTATAGCTACTGCAGCAACTCTTGCTCCATTGCCTAGCCTCAAGTGGGTCTCACCCTCTCTAAGACATCCGCTTCTTGTCATCACCTGCAAATCATTGCAGATATGAGATCCACATCCGGTATCAAGTACCCAAGAAGTCGAATTAAGAGACATTTATTTCGATATAGAACATACCTTTTGCAGTTCACAACTGCTCGAGGTACTCCTTGCAGTTCCTCCTCCAATGCCCAGGCTTGTGGCAGTGGTGGCAAACATCCTCTGACTTGTTTGGCTTGGAAGCCTTTGCCTTGGGCTTCTTAGTGGGCTTTTCCTCCTTCGCAGGGGCAGGAGGACGGGCTTGTCCTTCTTTATGATTCCCTCAAACACGACCAGCATGTTAACCACCTCTTCAAGGGTGGCTCATGTTGAAGTTGACCACAAAGGGGTCAAATGCAGCGGGTAGTGAGAGGAGAAGCACATCCACAGACAGCTCGTGTGGAAAGGTGATATCAAGGCCCGCCAGCTTTTCAACGAGCCCATCATACGAACCCCATGCTCGCGGACTGAAGTCCCATCGCGCATGCGGCTCGTCATAAGCTCCTTGACAGCGGTGAACCTCTCATGTCGAGAGTTCTCCCCATACAGTTCCTTGAGATGAAAGAGTATGTCAGCAGCATACTTCGTCTTCGCAAAGCGCCGTTGATTTCGTTGGACATTGATGCCATCACATAGCATCGAGTCTTAAGCTCGTCGTCCCACCATTGTTTAAGCGTAACCAGCTCCTCAGGGCTGTTATCGGCAGGGGCTTCCTTCGGAGGGCTCTTCTCTATCGTATAGAGAAGTTTCTCCGAAGCCAACACAATGTTGAGGTTTCGAAGCCAGTCTTGGTAGTTCAGACCGGTGAACTTGTTGAAGCGTAACCAGCTCCTCAGGGCTGTTATCGGCAGGGGCTTCCTTCGGAGGGCTCTTCTCTATCGTATAGAGAAGTTTCTCCGAAGCCA
>KQ992589.1:7155-25457 GCA_001598015.1 Dorcoceras hygrometricum | reverse complement strand
AGAACAGAGGTCGACAATCAAGAGATAATTCGCTAAGTATGGGATCTGGTAATCTCAAATAAAATACACACACAAAAAGCTGGTTAAGAAGTCCAATCGACAAAAACCAGACGACAGAAAACCACCCAACGACTGGTTCTCAAATCCAAAAGCTGGATTGTCTAACACCCAAAGCTGGTACCTGACGTTGCATCAAAATGCTGCATTCCGACTTAGTAAAATGGCGTCGCATAAACCCAGCAGCTGGTCGCTAACCCATCGACTGGATTCCTTAGCGCAAACTAAAACGACGACGCACATCCTACGTTATCCACTCGCTAGCTCTCGCGCAAAATGTGAAATCTGACCCGAAATGCAAACCAAAATTACATACAGAATCTGAACCACCAGAAATCTCTAAAATCCGATTAATTCCAACAATTAATCTTAATTAACTTTTCAGGTCTCACACATGGTGGGCCGTGAAGAATCGAGAAGATCTAAGACATGTAAATATTTGATGCTTGTATAATTTTGCATTGCATCCCTTGCATAGGATTGGACAAGGTCCATGTTTTGGCATGCATGGACCTATAGTTTTGGGACAATTGATCATCCTTGTTAATTTAATGTTTATAATATATGAATTATATATTATAAATAAGTATGTGCGTTATTATTTTATAATAACAAAGTTGCATGAATCCGGCAAACATACGAAAACATGGCAAAAGAAATTTTTTAAACAAAAACCCTCATTTTGAATAGGATTCAAATTAATATCAAGTCGAAAAGGGGAATTATAAAGAAGTTATAATTTCCTTGTCTTCCATCGACAGTGGATGCATGATGAACGCTACTCGCGCTAGGTGCTCGGCTCATATTATTGAGGGGGCCCGAACGCTGGAAAGCTGTGACATCCATTGACATTGTGATGTGAACTATGTGGAACTCCAATGATTTCGGCACATATTATTGGGGAATTCATGGTGACCGTCCATTAAGGTTTGATATCGATGTGTGTGGCTTGACACGTAACGATGAGCGACTTCAGATTATTGGGTCCTCATCAAATGTGAGACAAAAGTTTACGTAAAATGTTGCATAGAGATGCAATTGGCAACTACCTTTTAGGAATCATGATTGGCTGATATTATTCGGGATTATGATTCGCTAATTGGACCTTACGTACCTACTGAGGAAAGGGGTTTCCCCTTTTTTACTAGAGGGTAGTGAAAAATTTCAAAACAGTGTGAGGAATAGATTTATAAAGTAAAAGTCCATATGTTATATCTTATTAAGTGTTAACATTCTGTTTCCTTTTTATTCCTTTCGACAATGTCTTTGATTCGAAATCCTCTATCTGTTATACTCGACAAACATGTTCTAACCGGACCTACTTACCTCAATTGGCTAAGAAATTTAAGATCGTATTGAACTTGGAAAGATTGAATATACACTTGAGAAGTCTCCCTCGAATGAGGTGGCAGTTAACTGCAGTCCTGAGGAGCTGCAAACATTCAAGGATTGGTGTGACCATGACTTGAGAGCCAAGTGTTATATGCAGGCTTCTATGTCTGTGAGTTACAAAGGCATTTTGAGGATGCTTAGAGTGCTGCTAGCATTCATATGCATCTCAAGGAGCTTTTTGGTTAGCAAACACGCCTTCTTAGGCATGCGACCGTGAAAGAGCTGATCACTATGATGGATAAGGATCCGGATCCGCACCCCGGCAGGCAGCGGAAGAACAAAAATTTGACCGGGATGCGATCAATACGAGTAATAAAACAATCATATGTATCAACATACATAGGGTGTTTCAACGAGTTACCTGTCTGGCACTTGTGCCTGGCTCCAACCGGTATTTCAAGAACCCGGCGCTTCTCGGTTGATTGCGGTAGATACGCCAATCCGGTCCACGACCAGATCCGAGACTCCTTCGTCAGACTGCACTAGAAGACCTGACGAGATCAGCACGATCGGATTCTCCTCGAAAAACTAGGCCGGAACGAAATTCCGGCGAAGTTGGGCGGCGGCGGCGGCGGCGGCGGTCGAGAGAGAGGGAGAGGGTGGCGGCTAGGTCTAGGTGTTTCGGGTTTGTTGTAGTAGTTGTGTTAATGAATTCTCTTAATTCGCCCGATCAAATACCCAAATTAATTGTTAACCATCCAGACCTCACATTTCTACCCCCACTTAAAAAGATTTCAAACCTCGAAATCAAACAACAACAACTCCAGAACCGATCAAAACTCAGCATCACATAACATTACCAAAACACCAAAACTGAGAGTACGCAAAACATACTATGCACAGCAGTTCTAAACCACACAGAAAACTACTAACCAGCAATTTAAGTTAACTGGAAACAAAACCCAGAATTCTATCTATGGAAGCTAGTAAAATGCATGCTCAAACAGATGAGACCATTCACGTTGCATCTTCTCCTCTAACTCCCACATAGCTTCTTCTCTGGCATGCTTGCTCCACTGGACTATCACTAAGGGAATGGTCTTGTTCCTGAGTTGTTTCTCCTTCCTGTCCAAAATCTGCAAGGGGTACTCAATATAACTCAGTGATCGATCTAGCTCCACCTCGTCAGTTTGTAGAACATGAGAAGGATCCGGTTCATACTTCCTCAACATAGACACATGAAACACATTGTGTAAAGAGGATAGCTTAGGTGGCAACAGTAAACGATAGGCTAAAGGACCGATCCTTTCCACAATCTCATAGGTTCCAACACAACGTGGAGCTAACCTCCCCTTGTGTCCAAATCTCATAACACTTCTAAAAGGAGAAACTTTCAAGAACACTCGATCACCAATCTGAAATTTTAAACGCCTACGCCTTCGGTTTGCATAACTATCTTGGTGATCTTGTGCAGCCTTCATACGTTGTCGAATTAGATCAACTTTGATCCTTCATTTGCTGCACAAATTCTGGTGAAGACAGCTGCTTGTCCCACACTTCTTCCCAACAGATTGGCGACCTACACTTCCTACCATATAATGTTTCGAACGGTGCCATTCCAATTTTTACCTGGTAACTGTTATTGTATGAAAATTCCACCAGCGACAACGAATCCATCCAGCTACCACCGAAATACAAAACAACCACTCGCAACATATCCTCCAAGGTCTATATAGTTCTCTCAGATTTGCCATCGATTTGGGGATGATAGGCCGTACTCATAGCCAATCTAGTGCCTAAGATTGCTCGTAAACTCTTCCAGAATCTGGAAGTGAACCTTGGATCTCTGTCCAAAACTATGGAGACAGGCACTCCATGCAATCGAACTACGAAATCGATGTACAGTTTCGCCATCTTCTTCAAGAAATTCGTCATATTATAGGGAATGAAGTGAGCTGATTTCGAAATTCTATCAATCACTACCCAAACAGCATCACATCCTCGGCTGGAATGAGGCAAATGTGTCACAAAATCCACAGTTACATGCTCCCAATTCCATTGGGGCACCTCTAAACTCTGTAATAGTCCACCAGGTCTCATCCTCTCTGCCTTAACTTGCTGAAAATTTAAAAAACGAGCAACAAAATCATCAATATCTTTCTTCAAACCTGCCCACCAATAGTGTGGTTTTAAGGCATGGTACGTCTTCCTTGCACCAGGATGGACACTATGTCGACTACAGTGAGCTTCCTTTAAGATCATTTCCCTCAAATCAGGTAGAAACGCCAACCAGTAGTGCTCAGATGCTCATGGACCTTCGAGATATTTAGCGATGCAAGCATCGACACTTGAGCTTTCCTGCTAAGCGCATCAGTAACTACATTCACTTTCTCAGGATGATACTGAATCTCGCAATCGAAATCCTTAAGCAGCTCCATCCATCTGTGCTGCCTCATATTCAAATCGGACTGGGAGAAGAGGTACTGAAGACTCTTGTGGTCAGTAAACACCACAAACTGTTCGCCATAGAGATAGTGGCGCCAAATCTTTAAAGCAAAGACGACGGCAGCTAACTCCAAGTCATGAACTAGGTATCGAGTCTCATGGGTTTCAAATGATGGGAAGAATACGTGATAACTCGACCATGTTGCATTAGAACGCAACCCAATCCACTAAGTGAAGCATCTGAACATACCACAAAACCTCTTGAACCTGAAGGTAAAGCTAACACTGGCGCTGTAGTTAGCTTCTCTTTGAGTAGTTGAAAGCTGTTCTTGCAGTCTTCCATCCAAAAAAATATCTTATCCTTCTGGGTCAGCAGTGTCATAGGCTTAGCTATACTAGAGAATCCCTCAATGAAGCATCGATAATAGCTAGCCAATCCCAAAAAAGCTACAAATCTCCGAGACGTTCTTGGGGCGTTCCCAGTTCACTATGGCCTATACCTTACTAGGATCAACAGATAATCCTTCAGCCGAAATGACATCACCCAGAAACACCACGTGATCCAACCAAAACTCGCATTTAGAGAACTTGCCATAAAGCTGCGAGTCTCGAAGTGTTTGGAGAACCAACCTCAAGTGCTCCTTATGTTGCATTGGAGTCTTCGAATAAACCAATATGTCATCGTTGAAAACAATCATGAACTGATCGATGTACTCTCTAAAGACTCGGTTCATCAAATCCATGAAAACTTCAGGGGCATTAGTCAAACCAAAAGGCATAACCAAAAACTCATAATGCCCATACCTAGTCTGAAACGCAGTTTTCGCAACATCTTTCTTTCTAATTCACAACTGGTGATACCCTGAACGCAGATTGATCTTAGAATACACGGCTTAACGCTGAAGCTGATCGAATAAATTGTCGATCCTCGGTAATGGGTACTTATTCTTCACAGTAGCCTTGTTCAGTTGTCAAAATTCAATGCACATCCTCATCGAACCGTCTTTCTTATTCACGAACAGAATAGAAGCTCCCCAAGGTGACATGCTTGGCCGAATAAAGCCTTTTTCCAGTAGATCTCTAAGCTGTACCTTCAGTTCTCTCAACTCGGCTGGTGCTAGGTGATATGGGGTTCATGAGATAGGAGCTGTACTAGGCACCAACTCAATGCTGAAGTCAATCTCCCTTCTCGGAGGAAAACCAAGCATTTCCTCAGGGAACACATCAGGGAATCACGAATGACGGGGATGTCACTAAGCTCCTTGTAGGAATTCAGGGATGCGTCTAAAGCATAGATCATGAATCATGAATTTTCTAACGACAAAAGGCCAAACATCTTCGTAGCAGAGATCAGTGGAATCTTCTATTGGAAATCCTAGCCATAGAAGTTCCACTTCTTGTCAGACTAGGGCCTAAAGCGCACGACGCCATGGAAACAATCGATTCCTACTATACAATCGAAGTCCCACATAACTAGCCGGATTAAATTGGCTATCAGCACATTCTCACCAAACCTAAGTACTCCATTCAACACAATCTCTTGGGAGAATAGGCTCGCGTCGGCAGGAGTCGCAACAGCAATAACATCACGCAATAGGGTGATACGCAAACCATGCTCACCACAAATGCATCAGCTATAAACGAATGTGATGCTCCAGTATCAAATAACACTCGGGATGGAAAATCAAAAATAGTATAGGTACCTGAAATCACTCCTCCAGGCGTGCCCTCTGCTTGCTCCCTGGTCATGGCATTTACTTTGCCTGCTGAGGTCTTGAGAAATGGGGTTGAGAATATTGTCCAAAACGTGAAGGACCAGGCTGCTGGAACGGCCTGTGTTGAGCTTCCCCGATCCTCGACTGCTGTCCAGGAGGAGAACGACCTTGGGAAGATCCACCTGAGCGGTCCTACGGTGGGGCAGCGGTGTGCTGAGATCCAACCAAAGGACACACTGGCGCATAATGTCCATACTGTCCACAAATATTGCAAACATCCTGAACACTTACACACTGCGTCGAAGAGTGTTTACCTCCACATTGACCACAGAAATTGTCCCTAGGACTGCTGCTACTTGAACTGCCCAAACCGGAGGAACTAGAACCCGACTTCTTCTTAAACGGTTGGCCATGAGGCCTAAACCTGTGATGTCTAGATTGTTGGGATGGTTGATGGGGCTGTTGGGATGACTAAGAAAGTTGGGAAGATTTTGCCCCTTGAACATTGGGACGAGTACCTTGAACAGCTTGTTGCCGAACCCGAGATCTACGGTTCTGCAACCCTTCCTCGATATCCATCACCTTGTCCATCGCATCCGCATAACTAGTAGGTGAACTTGCCAACACCAAAGAATAGAGATATTCGTTCAGTCCTTCCAAAAATCTGTTTCTCTTCGTCTCTCTCATGACCGGACACATGAGGAACATAGGCAAGGAGAGAAGAAAACTTTCGAGCATATTCCCCCACAGACATGGTTCCCTGAACCAAGTTATCAAACTCGCTCTCCCGAGCATTAACATAGGACTCCGGAACATACTCCTGTCGTAATGTAGTACAAAAAATGTTCCAAGTTATTCCCACACCAGTCTCCTCAAGAGTTCGGGAAGCACCTCTCCACCAGCGCTCTGCATTCTTTCTTAGTTGGAAGGTAGCTAAACTCAACCTATGTTCATCGTCATACCGCACTCGATCAAACAACCCTGTAATGGGCTGCAACGAGGACTTTACATCGGAACTAGACTCGTCACCATTGAACGTTTGAGGATTCATCCACTGAAACCTCTCCATAATCAGTTCCATCTCATCTACACAGGCTGCCAACATATCCACCTCGTCATCAACCTGTCTAGCATGCCTGCGAATGGGAATAATACGCTCCACCTCCTCATTCTGGCCCTTAGATTCTATCGGGATCTGCCTTCTAGCTCTACCCCGATGTCTAGGCGTCATCTATGAAGATACTAAGACGATAAGATCAAACAGCAATATAACACACAGTCAAGCACATGCAACAAACAACACCGTGCCTAGGCTCAAGTGTGATCAAAAAATTCGAGCTTATCCCAGTTTTCTGATACCAAAAATTTCAGGCCCGACATCACGGGTACTGTCAGGCCCGATGCACATACAGAGACAACACACGCAAATAACAACCGCGGAAGCATAAAAAGTGGCTAAAGTTTTCTTTTTTCTTTTTTGCTTGGCCTGACTTAGAAGGTCATAATTTAAAATACACTGATACTTAAAATATTGATTTTACAACAACCGAAAGCTGAACATAACAGCTACGAATACAGCAGGTATCAGCATACAACACCAACAAAATCCAGATCTAGTTACAACAGCGGTACGGGGCATTCCCCGACGACACTCCTTATTATATATCTATATATATATATATTTATCACTGGGACACTCTAGTCAACCTCTGGGGGCATCACCAGTCACCTCCACGGCCAGCTGAGTAACCTGGAAAACCTGAATGACACAAAACAAACCAAACGACCAGCCCCAAAGGGACAGGGGTCAAACCCCAGTATGGAGAGAAAATTATAACAGCAAATAGACAGCAACATGTATAAATGAATGTGCTATACATGAGGATAGCATGATGCAAGGACCAAAAGGCTACTACCGAAACAGGAAGTCAAGGGAGCTCAAGAACCAGCTCATCAGTTGACAACAGATCGAAGGAATATAATGAAGTGGCCACATAGCATGAGTGAGCGTGGTAGCTATCCACTCGTCTCAACACACTGTATTAGAAGCATAAACCAGATTACTCAACCCGTTGTTGTCAAGCTCATGAGAGCGTGGTAGCTATCCACTCGTCTCATAGCGGCTAACAACTAGATCAGCAGGGAGATGAGGAGCACGGTATTGCCACTCGTCCTCAACAAAGAATCCTGGTACACACGGGTTAGTGTAGCAACAAGCGGCTAACAAGACATGAGCTCAACAATGAAAATGCGTGTATGTGAATACAATAGCTTGCAAAAACCAGCACTGAACAACAGCAAGCAACAACAACACAATAGCATACACACGGCACAACATACTAGCAAACATACAAATACATCCATGCTTATCCCAAAGCTTTAATACAAGCTCACATCCGTACCTTAGCTTCTGTGCTACAATTATCACAACAAGAGTCTCGAACAACTCAGATCTGAACCCGAACGAAAGAACCAAGTGACTGGAATACGAACAGACAACACACTGTAGCTTCTTCGCGTTCCTCTTCTAGTTGGTCAAGTTCTCAAAAGCGGTATTGGAAGAAAGGTATTGGCAATAGGGATCCAACGCTACCCACCTTGCTCCAATCGGAGTTGTCTATCACCGACAATCGGAAGAAATAGGTCACAGGGAACAGTAAGAGTTTCACTACAGTGGAGTGTATGTTTACGGGAAGAGATATTTTCTAAGTGTTAGGAATTAATTGCGTGCACACGGTCAAAGTCCTCTATTCAAATAACTCAAATCCTACGATCTGGTGAACAGTATCCATCGACAACTCAGGGCTCCCAGCTAGTACCAGTTCAGATCTGAGTACTATACCAGATTTGAACCCCTCTCCGCTATACCAGCTCGCTACCACCAAACGATGTCGCACAGGAGTCCCACTCAGAACGACCAGTACACTGCCCTCTGTCTCCCAACTGGTATAGACAATCCTTCGCGTGCACATAACCCAAGTTGGTTTCTCAAAATGTCGTCGCACCACAATCCAGATCTCTGCTTAACCAGCTGGTGCACCCAGCTGCTCACACCCACTAAACAGATCACAACGTATGCAGTAGCAACAACTCTCAGCTGTAACAGATCATACCTTAGCCAGCTCCCACGTATCATCCAGCTAGCTCATAAACGATTATCACTAAACGGCATCGCACCGTACCCCAGCTCCGAATGAACAGTTCACTCATTATAAGACCAGCTCACACTCATTCAGATCTTACCTCAGTCGGTACCCATGAACTATACCGATCTACACTAAAACCACGAACCGATCGTTCTCGACAATACTACCAGATTTCGCCCGATTAATTATCCAAATTAATTGTTAACCATCCAGACCTCACAGTGATTCCTGTTTATGTGAAGTAGGTAGTGGGAGTAAATTGGATAGTCGATCCATTTTATGCTATTTTGTGGGGTATCCAAGGAACTCAGTCGGTTATAATTTCTATCACCCATAAATGATAGAACTGCAAAATTCTAGAAATGCAAAATTCTTGGAGGAATAATTTCTATTAGATAGAAAAGGGGAAATGATAGAACTTGAAGAGGTCCGCAAGACACCCATAACTGTAGATCCCAAATCCCAACAGCCAAGAGAGGAGATACAAGCTCCTAGGAGATCCGGGAGGATCTCGAGACCACCTATGAGGTATGGTCTACTTCTTGAAGAGGGCCATGATGAGCCTAACCTTGGATATGATCCAAGGACCTTCAATGAGGCACTGTCAGATGTTGATTCATCCAAGTGGCTTGAAGCTATGGAATATGAGATGAATTCCATGCATTCGAATCAAGTATGGACTCTTTTGGATCCACCCGAGGGAATTATTAACATTGGATGTAAATGATTTACAAGAAGAAACTTGGAACAGATGGGAAGGTGTTGACCTCCAAAGCGCGTTTGGTCGCAAAAGGTTATACTCAAAGGAAAGTGTTAAGATAAACTTTATGAGTTTTGGTGATAACGAAAACAAGATAAAGAACTGAATTTGAGACTCAGATCTAGATCCGTAATCGGGTTTAATCAGGAAGATATGAGTTTTGGTGATAACGAAAACAAGATAAAGAACTGAATTTGAGACTCAGATCTAGATCCGTAATCGGGTTTAATCAGGAAGAGAGTTCAACACATATGGTTGTATAAACTGAAGAAAGTATATCAGATCTGGATATTCGGGTAATTTCAGTTCTCGGGTTAAGTATTTCAGATCAGAGCTTATCAGGTCTTGAACAGAGGCTTCGTTTCAGATCCAATATATTGGGAACAGAGTATATAACGGGGAAGATGGCTCATCATATCAGATGAGAGAAATTCAGAACAAATTATATATCAGATTCAGTACAGAGACTCCGATCTTAACAGAATAGAATATTTCAGAGGCTATTTTTTCAGATTTAAAAAATGGAGATTCAGATCAGAACATGGTATTTCAGATATTCAGATTAATACGGGTATTCAGATTTAACAGAGTTACTGGTATAGAAAAGAAAAAGAAGGTAGATTCGTAAAGGGGAGAAACTTCAGATCTGACAGTGATACGGTTAAAGAGAAGTAAAGGGGGAAGACATGTAAAGAAGAAAGGTTTCAGATCTGATTATATCGTTAAATAAAAGGGGAAAGTTACGCAAAAGAAGAAGTTAGCAAAGCTTATATATGAGAGCAGATTTAAGATCAGAACCAAACATTTTCAGATGTGAGCTTATGATTTCATCAGATATTTGTTCCAAAGGATTCAACGATCGAGATTCAATCGTATAAAGCCTGTTAGACAAAGTGGATTAAAGAGACTCAAGTTCAGAGCTATTTGGAGCATCTTTTGCAGGACGCAGAGTTGGTATATACGATGTTTACCTACTTTGGGTATAAAGTCAATAAAGCTCTGACAACAGCCGACAGACCTCAACTCAGCATTAATGGAGCATTTAATGCCTGATACGACGAAGATATTTAAATGGGGGTTTGTGTCTACTGGCTCATTTAATGACAGTTGGGATGGAGATGTATAAATAGCTGAAGATTTAAAATAGAAAAGCTCTCCGTGAATTTTAAGCTCTCTGGTGATTCTCTCGACAATTGAAGCTCTCTACGAACTTTCAAACGCTATCTCTCGCAAAATATTTTGAATCCCAGTCTTGAAAATCTCAAAGAACATTTCGTTCAGCTCTTTATCAGATATAATCTTTGAGATTCACTCTGGTTTACATTTGTAAACAAGTTTCATTGTAAAAGAAACCAGAAGATATACAGTACTCTGTTTGTATCATATTCATTGTAAAATCAGTTCAGAGTCTGTAATGAACGTTCTTCTTGAAGCAGTTCGAAAATAGGTTCATTCCACTCTGGTTTACATTTGTAAACAAGTTTCATTGTAAAAGAAACCAGTAAGATATACAGTACTCTGTTTGTATCATATTCATTGTAAAATCAGTTCAGAGTCTGTAATGAACGTTCTTCTTGAAGCAGTTCGAAAATAGGTTCATTCAGCAGTGTAATCTATGTGATAGAGGTTGCTAGGAGTTCACTGTGAGCGAGGCTCTAGTGATCGGGTTTTTACAGAAGATGCACTCATCAAATCTTCTAGTGGAACCTTCCTGAAAAGGAAGAAGGAGAGACGTAGGATTTCAGATCCGAACTTCCAGAAACAAATTCTCGACCCTATCTCTTTATTTACTTGCATCGCATTTTACTATTAACTGTTCACTGTTTGATCAGTTTCTTTCCGCACATTATTGTTAACCGAGAAAACAGATTTGGACTGAGAGCCTCAGATCTGGTCACTCAGATCTGAGTTAAGCACAGGCTTGTAAAATCAGTTTTAAAGGTTTCGTAAAAAAAAATTGAAGGAGTTCATTCAACCCCCCCCCCCCTTCCTGAACTCCTGGGCTTATTTAAACTATATTTTCGATTCCATTGATCCTATCAACTGGTATCAGAGCTTGAACTCTCAGTTATTGAACAGTTTGATCTTCTTTGCTTATATTAAATATGTCTACTTCTCACAATAAGATTCCTATGTTTTCTAAGGAGGAGTACGGCAATCGAAGATCCGGATGCAAGTCCATTTAGCCGCACAAGATTATGACATGTTTTTCGTCATAACAGATGGACCCATGAAGATTATGAAGGCAAATACAACTATGGAGATTACTGCTGGTGCTCCACAGTGGATTGAGAAAACTCGAATGGAGTATACAACAGAGGACAAGAAGAAAGCCAACTTGGACAATGTGGCGAAGGATATTCTATATAAGACGCTGGATAAAAACTTGTTCAGCAAGATAAAGACCTGCGCGACTGCCAAGGAGATCTGGGAGAACAATTTCACTGTTGCCCAGCAGAAATATGAGTCCATAAAGATGAGGGAAGGCGAGACAGTGGCGGAATTCGACGAGAGATTCAGTGCTGTTGTGATTGAGCTGGCTAGTCTTGGAAAAGAATACTCCAACAGAGAACTGGCTCTCAAGGTGATGAGAGCACTACCAAGGGAGTGGGATGTAAAGACAATGGCCATGAGAGAGTCCAAGGATCTGAACAAGCTTGAACTTCACGATCTGTTTGCCAATTTAAAAGCCTACGGGTTCGAGCTAGAAACCAGATCTGAGGAACCATCAACCTCACAACCAACAAAAGCTCTTGCTTCTACGACATCTTAACAGTGCTCACCTAGCAAGTCAGCAGAGCAGATAATCAATGATGTCAGAAGTTTGGGAAATTCATGAGAAGAACTCACAACCCTTCTTTCAATTATAACAATGCTCATAAATCTGACAAGATTACTACTGATTTAAATTGTTATAACTGTGGCAGACCAGGGCATTTCGTAGCAGATTGCAACAGGCCCAAGAAATATGACAAGAGGTCCACAGAGCGGTCCAAAGAAAGATCCACAGAAAGAAGGAGAAACATATCTGAGAGGAGGCCCCACAAGAAGAATGATCGGAAAGTGCTTGTTGCTGAGGAGAGCAACAGAAACTGGGCAGACTCAGATTCTAAGACCACATCAAGAAGCTAATCTAGCGAAAGTGAACAAGAAGAAGTCCACTGCTTGATGGCCAACCAGACAACTGATGATGAGGTATTTGACTTCTCTAATAGTGAATTTATACGAGAGGACCTCATCAATGCACTTAATGAAATGGTCCATGAGTACCCGAAAGCTATCTCAGACATTCGAGGAGATTAAAGCTGAAAACGGATGTTTGAAAAATAGTTCAGTAGAACCAAGCACTGCTCAGCTTGGGGAATCTGACAGTTTATAAACTGAGTTTAGTAAGCTGAAAATCGAGAATGATCTTTTGAGAACAAAGTACTGTGAGCTCTCATCTGAAAATGAGAGATTAAGTCAAGTGATGAGCTCCTGGACTAAGTCTTCTATTTCCTTAGGCAAACTGCATGAGACCCAGAAGCCATTGAGTGACAAATCTGGCTTAGGTTTCAGTTTTGGTGAAAGAAGCTCTGGGGAAACAAGTCTCACTCAAATCTGGCGGATGATAAGTTCAAGAAAATGAATTTTGTCAAAGCCAGTGTGATACACGATGCATATGAGTCGGTCAAGTATGATGACCAGACCACGGGATAGCTGAACCATAAAGGCCAAACTGATATTGGATATATTAATCCTGAGAACAGCAAGCCCAGCTGGCTAACGAACAGACTTGAGAAGGATAAAGCGAAAGCTGGACCTTAGTCGTCTGTTCCGAACCAGCAAAGGCGTGGTTCAACGAAGTCCAAATCTGTATGGATAAAGTTCAGCCCAAACATGATCTGAATGGTCAAAATACAACGCCAAAGCTCAACAGATCACATAAGATTCTGCACGAACCCTAGTGGATGTCCATACTGGGAAAACTGTAAAGGTAATTCAGTATGGATATCGAAAGGGATAATCCAATCTGGACCCAAGTAAAATTGGGTACCAAAAGTTTATTTCATGATTGCAGGATAACAGGCACAGAGCTTCAGAGGAATCAAGCATATGGTATCTGGATAGTGACTGTGCGAGGCACATGACTGGAAACCCAAAGCTGCTATCATATCTGACGCCACACAAAGGACCCAAAAATTGTATATGGCGACATTTCACATGGTAACACTGTGGGTAAGGGTAAGCTTACCCATGGTGCTCTTTCAATTAATGATATTCTAATTGTTGAGAATTTGTGCTATAATCTTATCAGCATAAGTCAGTTGTGTGACAATGGTTACACAGTTAACTTTCAAAAGCACACGTGCACAGTTCAGAACCCAAATGGGATGACAATGTTAGTAGGAAACAGATCAGGGAATACCTACATTGTCAACAGGTCAGAGCGGCTGGGATCTGAGCAGATTTTCCTAGCAGCTGACTCTTCTTAAGAGCTGGCTGTGGCATCAATGAATGAACCATCTGAATTTCAAAACACTTGTCAAACTGAGTAATCTTGAATTGGTTTCTGGTATGCCCAAAATAAATTTTTCTAAAGACAAGATTTGTTCTGCATGTCAGTTGGGAAAACATATTCGTTCTACTTTTAAAAAGAAAAGTGGTATTCGTTCTGCCCGAAGCCTGGAGCTTTTAGATATGGATCTTTTTGGTCCTATACCCGTAGCCAGCTTAGGGGGAACAAAATACATCCTTGTTGTTGATGATTTTACAAAATTTACATGGGTGTTTTTTTATCAAGCCGCAGACCAGCTGATAAAGCTTTTTAAACATTTACAAAATGACAAATCGTGTATTGTCAACTGGATAAGGAGTGATCGAGGTACTGAGTTTTTAAATAAAAAATTATCCTCTTATCTGGAAGACATTGGAAGTAAGCATGAGCTTTCAGCAGCTAGAACTTCTCAGTAGAACGGGTTAGCTGAGAGGAGAAACCGTACTTTAAAAGAAGCTGCTCGAACTATGATTGCTGATTCCGGTATTTCTCAAAATTTCCTGGGCTGAAACAGTTACACAGCTTGCTACACTCAAAACAGATCTATGATTAACAAGATTCATGGTGTTACCCCATATGAGATCTGGAGTGACAAGAAACATGACATATCTTATTTCAGGGTGTTTGGATGTAGATGTTTCATTCATAATAATGGCAAAAAACATCTAACAGCTTTAGATGCAAAATCTGGTGCAGGTTTGTTTCTTGGATACTCAACTGTGAGCAAAGCATTCAGAGTGTTTAACAACCGAAGTTTGACGGTTGAAGAATCAGCTCACGTGTTATTCGATGAAACCAGCTTTCGTTCCAACTCAGCTGCGAGCTTAAATGATTTGTGCACACATCTAGAATCAACCAGCTTAGATGAATCCAGTGATGACGTGCCACAGATTCGACATTCAGCAGAGATACAACCAGCTCTGGACACACCACACAACAATACGCAAGCAGATCTGACAGGTAACATTGAGGTCATTAATTTGACTAATGTTGACCCAGTGCAGGAACAGATCTCAACTAGTATGTCAGCTGCGGGTGATGGAACAACAAATTCACAAGAAGATACGCAAGCAGATTCTACAGTATATCAATCGGTATCAAGACCAGCTTCAGATACACAAGCTATCAACGCAACTCATCAATTCCAAATCTGGAACAACGTTCACATCAATTGGTATCTGGTGAAGCCATTCAACCAGACATCCAAGTAGAACAAGGAGAAAATCCAAACGGATCTGACCTTCGGTGGAATAGAAATCATCCACCCAAGCAGATCATAGGTAATGTACATTCTTATGTTCGCACACGAGGCCATCTTATGCATGAGTACTTCAATTCAGCATTCATTTCTCATATAAAACCAAAGCTGATAGAAGAATCCTTAGCAGCCAAGCTGGATAGATGCTATGCAAGATGAACTTAGCCAATTTAAGAGAAACAATGTATGGCAGTTAGTTCCTCGACCTACTAATCATTCAGTGATAGGAACTAAATGAGTCTTTAGAATGAGGATGGTGTTGAGATTAGAAACAAGGGTGGGTAGATTGATAGCTCAAGGTTTTAGACAACTAGAAAGAAGAGACTTTGATGAAACCTTCGCTCCAGTGGCCATATTATAAGCCATCCGCATGTTTCTTGCATACGCTGCATACAAAGACTTTAAAGTCTTTCAAATGGATGTAAAGATTGCATTTCTTAATGGCATATTAACTGAGGAAGTGTATGTTGCACAACCTCCTGGCTTCGTAAATCATACATATCCAGATCACATTTATAAACTGGATAAATCTCTATACGGGTTGAAGCAAGCACCCAGAGCTTGGCATGACACACTATCAAAATTTCTTATCGAGCATGATTTTGTGATAAGCACAGTCGATAAGACCTTATTTAAATTTTATAAGAATGATCGTGTCATGTTGGTACAAATATATGTCGATGATATTATCTTTGGGTCAACTAACCCCAAATTGTGCCAAAATTTTCTAAGTTAATGCAGGATTAATTCGAGATGAGCATGATGGGAGAGCTGACGTTCTTCCTGGGTTTACAAGTTAGACAGCTTGAGAATGGGATCTTCATCAATCAAGCTAAATACACGAAAGAACCGATGAAGAAGTTTGGAATGGATAATTGTTCGGCAGCAGCAATCCCAATGAGTGTTTCAATCAAATTGGACAAAGACGAATCTGGAACTGCAATTGAGGTATCATTGTATCGTGGTATTATTGGCTCATTGCTTTTACTTAACAGCTAGCAGACCAGACATCATGTTTGCTGTCTGTGTTGGGATCGATTTTACCCTCTATATACTTGTTATAGAGATGATAATCAGCACTTAGAGGGTGTAACCAGACCGAATGATAAGACATAGGATTCAGCAAGGCATTGAAGCCGGGTTGCGATAACCAAGCTGGTTCCAGTCGGTCGTTGAAACCAGCTTGATATAAGGCAAGCGCTACACATACTGGTTCCAGCCGGATGCTGAAACCAGCTTGACACACGGCCGAACGATCTGGTTAACTTATTCTGAGCTGCAATAGCTCAGTGTTCTTGAATACTTGTGCACCGAGATACATATTGAGTAAATGAACAATAATCATGCGGAAATAACTCAAACTGCACTCTAAAGTTCGAAAGCTCGATTAAACGGTTTTATATGTTTGACAAATATGCAATGCGTGAATATGCAAATACTGAAATCAGTAAAGAAATATACGCTGATTTGTTTATGGAAGTTCAGAGCTCAATCTCCTACGTCTCCCCTCTTCCGCAACAGGAAGGATCCACTAGAAGACTTTGATTATAATGACCCTCGCTGCAACCCATTCCTACGACCCGCAGCCGCAAGAACTCCTAGCCACACCACTTCACAGCAGCCCGCAAGCTGCGTGTGACTAACTCACTTCTTTACTGCCTCAGTGAGAAAGGCTACAAGGACTTGTTTAACGTCTTTGTCCAAAGACTACACACACTTCTTTAATGTCTTAGTGCGAAAGACAACTAGACATGTTTAACGTCTCTGTCCAAAGACTACAATGGAATTCGTTTAATTCGATTCACTCAGCTAAACTAATCAGCTCTCTCAAAGTATATGTGAGTGAATCGTATGTGAGATTTACAGTGTAAGCGTAAACTCTCAAAAATTAAATCTCACACACTCTGGAAAGTGCTCCTTGTGCGAGCTGGTTTTTCATTGTCTTCCCAGGTTCAGTGTTGTGTCTTCTTCAGATGTCTACATTTTGGTTTGGACAACACTGTTACGACTTCGTTCCTCTCAGCTCTTCTTCAATCAGTTTCTTGTGCTCTATTTTATAGCCTTGCGTAGAAATTTTCCCGTTGGACACAACGTAGTAGACGTTGAAAGGTCTTCTGACACTGTTGTACTTTGCGTCCTTTGTCAATAAATGTGTCGCAGGCTTTTCTTCACTTTAATCACGTGAGCACTGTTCTGAGAAGACAATACAAGAAAGATGATTTGAATACTAAACAAAGTTTGTCGTATAGCATTGTATTCTAATCTCCTTGCTCGTGGGTTTGATGGCATCTGTCATGCCATTTGAACTGATTTGACTTTAACCAGCTTGCCAGCCTGTTCATCAATCTGATCTGCATCGAGCTGGTCTTGTTCGAGCTGGTTGCTTCTTCAAAGATCTCTTCTTCTCCTCTCATTTGCAACCGCTATTGAGAAACTTTTATAATTTGCTCTTGTCAACTGATCTTCTCTTGAGCTGACCTTCATCATCTTCAGAGCTAAGAAATCTTCTATCACGTTCTGCTCCTGAAGATTCTTTCCAGCTGGTTTCTATTCCTTCGGGAGGGTTAACAAGAGTCCAAACTTGGTTCGCATGCATTGAGTCAAACTCAGATTGCATTGCTTCAAGCCACAAATTAGAATCTGCATCGGAAATTGCCTCCTTGAAAGTTCTTGGATCAGATCCAACAACTTGATCACCTTGATCATCTTCAAGGAGAAAACCATATCTCTCAGGAGCCCTAGGAACCCTCTCGGATCTCCTAGGTGCGACCATTTCTGGTATTGGCTCTGTAGGTGCGGGAGACTCACCTGGTACTTCGATTGGATCTCGAACCTCTTCGAGTTCTACTATTTTGCCCTTTCTATCAAGTAGAAATTCCATTTCCATAAAGGTGGCATTCCTAGAAACAAACACTTTTGTTTCGCTCGGATAGTAGAAGTATTATCCAATGGAATTCTTTGGATACCCAATGAAGTAGAATAAGATGGATCTCGTATCCAGCTTAATTCCCACTGTCTGCTTCACGTAAGCAGGACATCCCCAAATCCTCAT
>KQ992588.1:137185-153310 GCA_001598015.1 Dorcoceras hygrometricum | reverse complement strand
AGAATGTTATTGTGTTGGATGTTTTTAACGTTTTCAAATATTCCTCTATTTATGCTTAAAGTATTTTGAGAAAATGATTTAGAAACGTTTTATAAGGGAACGAGCCATTCGTTATGTTTAAGTTTATGCTTCCGCACATGTTTTAAAAAAAAAATTTCTAGAGTCTGGTTCGTTTCAGTAAAGATTCTGCCTTTAAGATTGTTAGAGCTTTTCGTGGTGATAGAAAGGAGAAATAGCGCTGGTGGAGTCGTAGCTCCCAGCTGCTGTGGTTCTGAGTTGTAGTCCTTGAGCGGTTTCTTGTATTGGCTTAGCAGGTGGTGGATCCGCATTGCTAGGACTTTCATTGTGGCAATCTGCGTGTGCTAGGCATAACTCAGAAGTTAAGGTACACATGTTGAGCTTTGTTACAGCTATGGGTTGAGCGTGGATTATATGCCTTGCTGTGTATGCTCTTTGCTGTTATTATTGTGCATGTGTTATAATATCAGCTGTTGTATTTGCATACACGCATATCCTCTTGTCGATCTCTGTTTTGCTAGCTATGCCTTGTATTCGATCTGAGTGTACCAGGATGCTGGGCTTAAGGACGAGCGGGTAACTCCCGTATACCTTAAAGCTGGAGGCGCGCGGGTAACTCCCGTCCCTCATCTCCCTGCTGGTACTTTTAGCCGCTATGGGCGGAGTGGGTAGCTCCCACACCTCATGAATGGGCAACAACAGGTTGAGCTAATGTTGCATCTGGTGCAGTATACGTGAGACGAGTGGGTAGCTCCCATATACTCAGTATACATTCCGTGGGCACTGTGACTACTGTCTTTCAGTTGTTTCGCTCCAGATTTTGAGTTGTTGTTATCCAGCTGTCGAGTTGCTGTTTTGAGATCTCTCGGCTTCCAGCTTTTGGTTGTATTTTGATCTCCTGCATAGCATCTGCATACCTATCTACTGCTTTCCGTTTGCTGTATTTGTTGCTCTCCGTACTGGGGTTTGACCCCGAGGTCCCTCTGGGGCTGTTGTGTTGTTGCCTGCTTGTTGTACAGGTTTTCCAGGATTCACAGCTGGGCGTGGCTTTGATCCAGCTGGTGGTGCCCTAGGCGGTGGATAGAGTGTCCAAGTTAGCGTATAGCATATTATGTACTAGTGCTGTCAGCCGGGGAATGCCCTGTGCTTTAGTTTCTGTTCAGCTGTAGCTTTGTCAACTGTTGTATTGTTGCTAGTACTTGTAATTGTTGTACTGTCATATTTCGTAATGTAAACTGGGATTATTTTAAATATTGCACTATTTTAAATTATCTGTTTTAATCGTCAGGCCAAGCGAAAATTTTAAGCCACTTTTTATTGCTTCCGCTATGTTTTTGCGTGGTTTAACTCTGAGATGTGCACGGGGCCTGAAACTTTTGGTATCAGAGCTTAAGCTGGGATAAGCTCGATTTTGTTTGATCACACTCGAGTCTAGGCATAGTGTTGTGTGTTTCTTGTGCATGACTATGTGACCTATGTGCTGCATATTTGGTGTGCTGTATCTGTTCTGTGTGATCTTATCCTGTTTAGTGTCTTCTTAGATGCCGCCTAGACGTAGGGGTAGAGGTAGAGGACAGTTTCAGGACGAGTCTGGAGGTCAGAACGAGGATCAGCGTAGTTTTCCTTCCCTTAGACGCGATAGTCGGGTTGAAGAAGAGGTTGACAAGTTGGCAGCCCGCGTGGGTAGCATGGGCTGGATGAGTCCTCAGGTCTTCAATGGGGATGAGTCTAGTGAGTATGATGACTCTTGGTTGCAGCATATCATGGGTCTATTCAATCGTGTGCAGTACGATGATGAGCTCAAGTTGAGCTTAGCTACCTTCCAGCTGAGGAAAGGTGCGGAGCGTTGGTGGAGAGGCGCTTCGAGGACTTTGGAAGAGACTGGAATGGGGATTTCGTGGGATAGTTTCTGTGTTGCTTTTCGTCAGGAGTATGTCCCGGAGTCCTACGTGAACGCTCGTGAGCATGAGTTCGATAACTTGGAGCAGGGTTTCATGTCTGCTAGAGAGTATGCCCGTAGGTTTTCTTCCCTTCTTGTGTATTTGCTGCATGTTGCTGGCCGAGAGAGAGCGAAGAGGACTAAGTTTCTTGAAGGGCTGAATGAGGAGCTGTATACCTTGGTTTTGTCGAGTAAACCCAAGAGCTATGCAGAGGCTGTGGATAGCACGATTGATATCGAGGAGGGGTTGAAGAATCGTCGGTCTCGTAGGCCGCAGGTGGCACAGAGTAGTCGCCCAGTGATTTAGGGAGCGCAGCCTTCCCCGTCGTCCCAATCGTCTCAGCCTTCCCTGCAGCAGCAGTTAGCTCCACAGTCGGGACGTCAGAGGTTTAGGCCTCGTGGTCCCCAGTTCAAGAAGAAAGGAGGTTCTAGTTCTTCTGGTACTGGTAGTTCTAGCAGCAGTGGCTCCAAGGTGGAGTATTGTGGATTTTGTGGTGGCAGGCACCCTTCGACGCAGTGTACTGGGGTGCAAGGATCGTGTAACGTTTGTGGGAAGTATGGGAACTTTGCGAGAGTGTGTCCATTATCTGGATCTCAGCAAGTTGCAGCACCACCGTAGGGACGTGGTGGATCGTCTAGGGGTCGTACTTTTCCTGGACAGTAGCAACAGCAGCAGAGAATAGGGGAGACGCAATTTAGGCCGTTTCAGCAGCCTGGTCCGTCGCGTTTCGGACAGTATTCCCAGCAGTTGTTGGGGATCCGGATCATGCCCCCCGGTGAGGCAGCGGAAGAACAGAAAACAGATGCCGGGAGGCGATCAATACGAAAAATAAACAATACAATATCGTCATTCATAGGGTGTTCAAAACACTACCTTGCTGGCACTTGTGCCTGGCTCCAACCGGAATTACAAGAACCCGGCTCTTCTCGGTAGACTGCGGTAGAAAAACGCCAATCCGGTCCACGACCGGATACGAGACTCCTTCGTCACCCTGCACTAGAAGGCGTGACGAGATCTGTGCGGACGGATTCTCCTCGTCGAATCGGCCGGAACGAATTCCGGCGACTCAGGACGGCAGCGGCGGCACTAGGCGGCGACGACGACGGCGACGGCTTGTGAGAGAGGTAGAAGGGGGTGGCTATCACTAGGGTTAGGGTTTAGTGTGCTGAGTCTTATGTATTATTAAGTCTAGCTTTAAGTCTAATTAAATAGACTTAAGTGTTGGACTTGGACCGGCCCAACGGGCCCAGGTCCAACGGATGAACATTCAGTTCATCTCCAACACCGAGACTTCATCGTAACTCCGATCACCGATCAGATCGGACCGATCGATTCAGTTTCCAAAACTGAACACTATGATCTGAAAAACCGTTTTTCAGAACCCCAGTGCAAAATGACCGTTTTGCCCCTCAACAGCGGGAAACCCCGGTTTGACCCCTGTTGACTTTTAGGAAGTCGCACTCCTCAATGCAATGACGTTTCGAGTCGTGAGGACTAATCAGTACAACCAAGACCTCGGACTTATCCACTCGACAAATGGTAACCACTTGTCCGAACGAGGTCAAAGTGAGACGCCTATCATGTAGAGTCTAAATGACGTTTCGAGTCGTGATGACTAATCAGTACAACCAAGACCTCGGACTTATCCACTCGATAAATGGTAACCACTTGGAAAGTCCGAACGAGGGTAGTTCGATAGATCACCAGGTCACTATCTATCTGCATGCTCAGAACATCACAATGTTCCCTACCAATGAAACATGGTACTTCACATCGCAGATACTAGTCTCGAACTCGGGCGGCCTTATCCTCATTTTGACGGCCCAATCGACTAGGAACATATTCAGAACACACAGTGACTATTAGATGTGTTTCATGATAGTCGTCATACCCACTATCACATCTAACATACACTTTAGTGTATTCTAGGTCTTTACTCAACGCAATTGTAAATCATTATACACACAATGAAAGTAAAGAATGCCATATGGATAAATGCGAATATCATATATAAAGACTGTTTTGTACAAGAGTCTATAAACCCACACGCTACAAGTTGGCTAGTTGGGCATCTACTCTAACAGCAGCATATCGCTTTTCCTCAGCAAGCCCAAGTGAATGCCATTACTATGGAGCAGGCGGAGGGCACGCCGAGCGGGGTGATTACAGGTACTTTTCTTGTTTTCGATTATCCTGCGCGTGTGTTTTTTGATACTGGTGCATCACATTCGTTTATTGCTGATGCTTTTGTGATTGAGCGTGGTCTGTGTACCACTGTGTTGCACGATGTTGTTTCTGTTGCAACTCCCGCTGGCGCGAGCCTACTCTCCCAAGAAGTTGTATTGGACGGCATTCTTAGGTTTGGAGAGAACGTTCTAGTAGCGAACCTGATTAGGCTAACGTTGTGGGATTTCGACTGTATCGTAGGAATGGACGTTCTGTCTAGTTATAGGGCCTCCGTGGATTGCTTCCATGGGATCGTGCGTTTTAGGCCTCAGTTTGGCGAGAAGTGGAACTTCTACGGCCACGATTCTCAGTCATGCTGAGTATTTATCGACCAAAATAAGATAAGCACACACCGTTTGAACATCTTCCTGTATCCATACATATCGCTAACCAGATAACAGTTGCTGTTCTAAACAAACAGACATTGTAAGTATCTTACGACAGAAACGAACGTATATTCTCAACAGATACCAGCTTTTCCTTTCGATAGAATCAGCAGCAACCATCAAGCATTGTATTTCTCTTCGCGCCTCAAAACGACGTCACGTCAACTAATTAAAACGACGCCGCTGCGCGCCAACAATCGATGACAGATTCTCTCAACCTGATCAACTGCTGAAATGCGAAACAATTCAGATGACGTAAAGAATTGCGTCATATTTTCTGCCAACGACTGGTCTACGTCATCTTTTCTGCCAACGGCTGGTCTCGCTTAATAACCCAACGATGACATATGAGATACGTCACCCTTGCTGCCAGTAGCTGTCACAAGCGTTACAATCAATACGCTGCGTTTCAATTTATCAAAACGACGTCGCTTCTTACCAGCGACTGTTCCTCAACCAACAGCTGGTTACCCAGTCTCAAGCAGATACAATGCAACTACTGATTACCCAGTCGCAAGCTCCTCTCACCAACAGCTGATTTAACGCAACAACTGATGATCCAAACGACTGGTTTAACGCAACTACTGATCAACACTACTTCATCCAAAAGCTACAATCTGAAATTCGAAATCACCAAGTCTATAATCTCGGGCATTACATTTCTCCCCCTCTAACACATGAGTTCGTCCTCGAACTCATCAGCAGTCTGTATATGCATTATGTACATATAAGAATATTGAAATAACAGAAACTCGATAAGAACTCACTTGATTGGAATAGATAGGGAATCGTTGTCTCATGTCATCTTCAACTTCCCACGTAGCTTCTTCAACTCCATGTCGATTCCATTGAATCTTAACCAGTGGAATAACCTTCGTTCGGAGTTGCTTTTATTTTCGATCCAGTATCTGAATAGGTTGTTCAAAATAACTGAGAGTTTCATCAAGTTCAGCTTCATCAGCAGGAATAACATGAGATGCATCAGGCAGATATTTCCTCAGCATCGATACATGAAAGACATCATGTATACCTGAAAGGATGGAGGTAATGCAAGTCGATAAGCAAGATTGCCTATCTTCTCGAGAATTTCATAAAGGCCAATAAATCGTGCAGACAATTTCCCTCGTTTCCCAAATCGAATTGTACCCCTGAAAGGAGAAATTTTCAAGAATACTCTGTCCCCTATTTCAAAGCACAATGGTCGACGTCTGAAATTCGCATATCTAGTCTGTCTATGTTGTGAGGTTCTCATTTTCTGCTGAATTACCTTCACTTTTTCAGTCATTTATCTGATCATATCTGGTCCCAATTCAGGCACCTCTGATACATCATCTCAATATAATGGTGAACGACACTTTCTTCCATGCAGTGACTCAAATGGAGCCATCTCAATACTCTCCTGATAACTGTTGTTATATGAAAATTCTACAAGCGGTAATGAATCTTGCCATGTAATACCAAAATCTGATACCACAGCTCTAAGCATATCCTTAAGAGTCTGAATTGTTCGTTCAGTTTGTCCATCAGTTTGAGGATGATAAGCAGTGCTTAAATATAATTTCGTACCTAGAGCTTGTTGCAAGCTACTCCAAAAGTGTGAAGTAAATATCGGATCTCGATCTGATACAATTGATTTTGTTATACCGTGAAGTCTTACCACTTCTCGAATATAAAGATCCGCCATTTGATAATGTCGATAGGTCATTCGATAAGGAATAAAGCAAGCAGATTTCGTTAACCTATAGATAATTACCCAAATAGCATCACATCCTCGGGATGATCTGGGCAACTTCGTCACAAAGTCCATGGAAATATGATCCAATTTCCATTCAGGAACTGACAAACTTTTTAATAAACCAGCAGGTTTCTTTCTCTCAGCCTTCACCCGTTGGCAATTCAAACATCTAGCAACAAAACCAGAGATGTCGCTCTTCATGCATTCCCACCAGTAGTGAGACCTCAAGGCATGGTACATCTTTCTCTCGCCCGGATGCACACTGTACTGACTACAATGCGCTTCATTCATGATGGCCTCTTTCAAATCGATCAAGTTCGGAACCACCAATCTTCCTCGAAATCTCAGACACCCATCCGAAGAAACGGAGAAATCATCAGACTGACCACTACGGCCTTTAATCTTCAACTCATGAACATATGGATCAGTCCTCTTTGGTAGGAAAAGAAAGTTCTACTCAAGAGGTTTCCAACGCTACCAAGAACTCGAAAAACGGAGGTCGGAATCAACGGGAAATCACGATAGAAAGTGACGGTGAACAGTAGCTATTTCGAGGGTTACGAGTTTGAGGATAAGAAATATCAGGTCTGGAATGCTCTAAGTGTAAATCAACACTTATAAAAATATCCTCAACTCAAAAAGCTACAAAGAAAGTCAAACACCGACAAAAACAGAGTCCTACAACTCAAAATATCGCCCAACAGATCTCTCGCGCAAAACAGACTTCATGCTCTCCGCCAGATCTCGCGCGAGCCTCAAAACGACAACGTTTTGGTCAACAGATCTCACGCTCAACACTTGCGCCAAAATGCAAAACAGATCTCGGCGCTAAAACACAAAACGACGACGCAGATAACCAGATCTCTCAAATGCACGCTATCACGTTCTAGCAACAGATCTGCTTACGTCACCATAAGACCTGGTTACGTCATCAGATCTACCGCGCAACTCTCGAATGAACGCTACACGCTTCTAACAACACATCTGCTTACGTCACCATAAGACCTGCTTACGTCATCAGATCTCTCGCGCTCTAGCTTCTCAAATTCGAACAGCTTTCACCAAACGCAACGCTTACTCTTCTTTTCACAACAAAACACGCAGCGCTAAAGGAAAAACAGATCTCTATCAAATTCATTCTAAATCTCAACACTTCTCGACCAGATTTCACACGAAAACACCAACTAAAATCTGGACAATCCAACTAAAGATTAGAATATTTTCCAAAGCAGATTTCATCAAAATTCGAATCCAGAAATCTTAAATTCTTAATTCTCATGACTAATCTAACTCAAAATCCGATTAATCACTAATTAGAAATCTGAATCCTCACAAATTCTGTTACATCTGGCACAAAAAGTCTGTTATTCACATACAAAAATTCATAAGTACTTACTTGATACTCAGATTTGTGTCCAGATCTAACCATTTCAATCGACTTTTGAATACTCTGATCCTTCTTTTGTGCTTCTTTCAGTCGAATCAATAATTCAGGTTTAGCACTGATAGCATAAACCCTCATAGGTTTCATATCTGTCTCAAATAGATATCCAGACGTACAACAATTTTCTATTAAACTAGATACACCCATAGTAGCCAAGGACAAAGCATAAACTTTCCTACTAAGGGCATCTGCTGTCGCATTCGATTTTCCTGGATAGTATTTGATTTCACAATCAAAATCTTTCAATAAATCCAGCCATCTTCGTTGTCTCATATTTAATTCAGACTGCGAAAACAGATATTTCAGACTTTTGTGATCAGAAAAGATTTCAAATTTCTCACCGTACAGATAATGTCTCCATATCTTTAATGCAAATACGATAGCTGCCAATTCAAGATCATGAATTGGATATCGGAGTTCATGTGGCTTCAATTGTCTCGAGGCATACGCAATAACATGTCCTCGCTGCATTAGAATACATCCAATCCTTGGTGAGAAGCATCACAATAAAAAACAAAACCACCAGTACCCGAAGGAATTGTCAAAACTGGTGCTGTTGTCAACCTCTTTTTCAGCTCAAGAAAACTGGTTTCGCAAGCTTCAGACCAAATGAAAGGTGCATTCTTCTGTGTCAGTTGAGTAATAGGCTTCGCAATACTCGAGAAATCTTGGATAAATCGACGGTAATAACCTGCCAAGCCCATAAAACTTCGAATTTCTGGCATAGATGTCGGTCTAGGCCAATTAATCACTGCTTCTAGTTTGCTCGGATCAACAGAAATACCATCACCTGAAATAATATGGCCAAGAAATACTACTTTCTGCAACCAAAATTTACATTTCGACAACTTGGCATTCAATTTCTCATCTCGTAAAGTCTTCAACACGGTTCTATGATGATTAGCGTGATCACACAGGTTCTTCGAATAAATCAGAATATCATCGATAAAGATAATCATAAAATCATCAAGGTACTTCTGAAAACTCTATTCATCAAACTCATAAATACTGCTGGGGCATTGGTCAACCCAAAAGGCATAACAATGAACTCGTAATGACCATACCTCGTTCGAAAAGCAGTCTTAGATATATCCTCATCTCGTACTCTCAATTGATGGTAGCTGGATCTCAAATCAATCTTCGAATATACTGAAGAACCATGCAACTGATCAAACAAATCATCTATCCGGGGTAAAGGATATCGATTCTTTACCGTTGCTTTGTTAGTTGCCGGTAGTCAATACATAACCTCATCGATCCATCTTTCTTTCGTAAAAACAGTACTGGTGCGCCCCAGGAGAAACACTGGGTCTAATGTATCCCTTGGCAAGAAGTTCTTCAAGCTGTTCTTTCAACTCTTTCAATTCTATCGATCCATCTTTCTTTCGTAAAAACAGTACTGGTGCGCCCCAGGAGAAACACTGGGTCTAATGTATCCCTTGGCAAGAAGTTCTTCAAGCTGTTCTTTCAACTCTTTCAATTCTATTGGTGCCATACGATACGGTGCTCTCGATATTGATTGTGTACCTGGCATCAGCTCAATACTGAAGTCTACCTCTCGAAATGGAGGCAATCCTGGAATCTCGTCAGGAAAGACATCAGCAAATTCACAAAATACTGGTATATCAACCAGTTTCAGGCTAGTCTTCATCACATCTACTGCATATATCAGGAATCCTTCTGCTCCTTTCTGCAATAAATTAGTCATGGAAAGAACAGAAACTAAGGGAATTCTGGCTCGTGATCCCTTACCATAGAATTTCCACTCATCAGTGTTCTCAGTTCTGAATCGAACCACTTTCTGCAAACAATCCACTGTTGCCCTGTACTTGGTTAACATGTCTATGCCGATGATACAATCAAAATCAGACAACCCAAGCACAATACAATTAATCTCAATCTCATGACCCTCAAACTGTAATATACAATTTCTAACAGTTTTCATCGATAAGATACCCCTTCCCAGAGGTGAAGAAATAGATACTACTTCATCTAAGGGTTCAACAGGCAACGCATGCGATACAACAAAGTTCTTGGATATAAACGTATGTGAAGCACCAGTATCAACTAAGACATAAGCAGGATAATTACAAAGATAGCAATTACCTGCAAGAACATCATCAGGGGCTGCTTGTGCTTGTTCCTCTGTCAATGCAAACACTCTAGCTTGTTTTTTAGGAGGTTGACTCACTGTCTGGCTCCCTCCTTGTCTACCCTGATGCTGAATCCGTGGTTGGAATGAATGCACAGAATATGCTTGCCTTTCTGGCATTGATCTTGATGCTCCAGTATTCTGTGAACTTCCAGAACCACGTTGACGACATACCCTCGCAAAGTGTCCAGGTTGCTTGTCTACCCTGATGCTGAATCCGTGGTTGGAATGAATGCACAGAATATGCTTGCCTTTCTGGCATTGATCTTGATGCTCCAGTATTCTGTGAACTTCCAGAACCACGTTGACGACATACCCTCGCAAAGTGTCCAGGTTGATTACAAAGGTTGCAAAGGCCAAAAACCCCTCTACACTGCTCAGTAATGTGTCGACCTCCACATTTGGTACAATAATCGCCAGATTTCTGTCCAGCTCCTTGTTGTTTAGATTCACTGGAACTATAAGAGCTACTAGTACCTGAACGCTTGAATTGTTTCCCTTTTCCTTTAAAGAAATTTTTCTTTCCACTACTGCTGCCTCCAATATCAAATCGAGGGGGTGGTGGAATCTGTTGTTTCTCTTGCGATAGTCTCGCGGCTGGGGGCAAACTGTGCTCCTCGTTGCCTCATTAACCCTGCTTCAGCTCCCTTTGCACAATTGAATGCATCTGCAAAGGTATTCGGTCGCCCTGAATTCACCAAAGTGAACACATCGGGATTCAAGCAATTTATGAACTGATCGGCTTGAGCTTCATCGCTAACAGCAACGTGCGGAGCAAATTTAAGTAAACTTGTGAACTTGGCAACATATTCTTCAATGTTCAATTGCCCTTGTCGCAAATTCGCAAACTCTGCTCCTTTGTCCTTCCGATAAGAAACAGGAAAGAATCGCTAATAGAAAGCAGTTTTGAACACAGACCAAGTAACAACAGTACCTTGGTTTTCCAACGCTTTCTTCGTCGCTATCCACCAACTTTTACCAAGGCCATGCAGCTGATGAATTATCAATCTCACCCGACGATCATCGGTATAATCTAACGCTTCAAATAACTTTTCTATATCTTCCAACCAATTCTCACAATCTATTGCATTTTCTGTTCCTGTCAATGTTTGCGGTTTGAAGGACTAGAATCATTTCAAAAGTGTTTCCATCGGAGTTGCTGTGGCATTCAATGCATCAGTCAAGGTACTACCCTGTTCTGTTCGCGGAACAGTTCCTGTCTGTCGGGTAGTTGTTCGTCGAGGAGGCATGTCTAAGAATCAAACAGATTTGTTCATAATTCCTCATCATATCGATAACAAATCTCAGTCCCTCCTTCGATTAGCACACACGAATGTGCTGCTTTTCAAGAGAGTCGAGTTCTGCTTCATACTTCGTTCAATACATGCTACTAATCACTTCACAGAGCATGTAATTCGTAAGCCTGTTCGGCATACTCTTACCATTTCATCACACAATCATGCGATACAAAATTCAAAAACAGTAAGACATATGCCATGCGAACATGTAATCAATCATAAATCAATCAAAAGACTCGATCTACCCCGCTCATCTAGCTCAATTCAAGAACTTAGTGATGCTCTGATACCACCTGTTGTGAGACTCTCTTCTCACAATTACTTTAATCTCATCTTATGGGCGATTAATTAAATCAATAAGTGTACTAAGTAGAATCTAGTTTCATGCGTACACATTTTTTTTAAAACATTAGGTCACTGATGAACAGTAGGTATCTGTCAACAGATATTATGCTAAGGGAAGTGAAGGTTGCTGTCAGCAGCTATCCACGAAAGCTGACAACAGCTAGTGGGTTACCAAAAGCTGTTCCTTCAAAAATAAATCAAAACGGTACAAAGGTTAATACACCTTGTATTCACAGGTACAAAATCTGTTCCTTAAATACAAAACCAGATACATCAAATACTATCTATTATTTGTCCAGAAACTACACTAACAGCAGGTTCCTAGTCTTTTCGTTTGTCGCCCTTCTTCTAGGTTCTTGCTACCCCTGTCCCAGCAACTCAATTCTTTCCTCCTGTTGTTATGCACACATACAAAACAAAACAACAACCGGATAAACTCCGGTGAGAAACAATCTCAGTATAATAGACAGGTGCATGCAATAACATAAACAAGTTCATAACAAAATTCTCAGTCCTGGGCATTAGAATCAATTCAAATCTCGTCGTATCATCATATTCATATCAAAATAAAGATCCACTACCTGTGATGGATCGACACACAGATAATCTCAAGTTCTAAAGCAAGAACAATAATCAAGTATGTGGTTTGTCGGGATAACTCAAGAATATCATCCTCGAGTACTCTAATCCCTGACTCTCAATGTCAAATTATACCTTCGTTTATCTCTGTTTTGGGAACTGCTTCAATTACCACTTCTAACTTATTGTTACAAGAATCCCAAAGAATTTACAGAATCGAATTCTGATATCTGTAGCAATCGTTACCAGGATTTTGAATTCAATCTAATTTATAGAAGAAGATCTCTGTTATCTGCAGAGTTCCCCATGCAATCTTTATAAATTCCACGTGTCATGCTGAGTATTTATCGACCAAAATAAGATAAGCACACACCGTTTGAACATCTTCCTGTATCCATACATATCTCTAACCAGATACCAGTTGCTGTTCTAAACAAACAGACATTGCTACAGTAAGTATCTTACGACAGAAACCAACGTTTATTCTCAACAGATACCAGCTTTGCCTTTCGATAGAATCAGCAGAAACCATCAAACGTTGTATTTCTCTTCGCGCCTCAAAACGACGTCGTGTAAACTAATTAAAAAGACGCCGCTGCGCGCCAACAACCGATGACAGATTCTCTCAACCTGATCAACTGCTTAAATGCGAAACAATTCAGATGACGTAAAGAATTGCGTCATCTTTTCTGCCAACGGCTGGTCTACGTCATCTTTTCTACCAACGGCTGGTCTCGCTTAATAACCCAACGATGCGTATGAGATACGTCACCCTTGCTTCTAGTAGCTGTCACAAGCGTTACAATCAATACGCTGCGTTTCAGTTTATCAAAACAACGTCGCTTCTTACCAGCGACTGTTCCTCAACCAACAGCTGGTTACCCAGTCGCAAGCTCCTCTCCCCAACAGCTGATTAACACAACAACTGATCCACACAACGACTGGTTTAACGCAACTACTGATCAACACTACTTCATCCAAAAGCTACAATCTAAAATTAGAAATCACCAAGTCTATAACCTCGGGCATTACAAGATTTATCTTTGATTTTCCTGCACGAGTTTTGATTGACACTGGAGCATCACACTCCTTCATTTCTGAGTTGTTTGTGTATGAGCGTGGGTTGAGTTCTTCCCCACTGTGTGATGTTGTCTCCGTGTCCACCCCCACTGGTGTGGGTCTGTTGTCCCTAGAGGTGGTGTTGAATTGCCTGATTAGGTTTGATGAGCATGTTTTGGTGACCCATTTGATTGTTTTGGGAATTAGAGATTTTGATTGTATCTTGAGTATGGATGTGTTGACTGAAAATAGAGTGACCATTGATTGTTTCAATGGTGTGGTGAGGTTTAGGCCTCGATCTAGGATCTATGCCCTAGACGTTTCCCATGAGTCGAGAGTGGAGTTGAGCGATGTTTCGATTTCTCAAGAGTTCCTAGATGTGTTTCCAGACGAGATTCCTGGATTTCCTCCGAGACGAGAGATTGACTTCAGTATAGAACTGGTGCCAGGTACAGCCCCAATTTCTAGAGCTCCGTATCGATTGGCGCCAGCAGAGTTGAAAGAACTCAAGGATCAGTTGAGAGATCTTCTTGAGAAAGGCTTCATCAGACCGAGTATGTCGCCTTGGGGATCTCCGATTCTGTTTGTGAAGAAGAAAGATGAATTTATGAGGATGTGCATTGATTCTCGACAATTGAACAAAGCGACAGTGAAGAACAAGTATCCGTTGCCGAGGATAGATGACTTGTTCGATCAGTTGCAAGGATCGATCATGTACTCGAAGATTGATTTGCGCTCTGGCTATCACCAGTTGCGGAGTAGAGACGCTGATGTAGCAAAGACAGCTTTCCGAACGAGATACAGGCATTATGGGTTTCTTGTGATGCCGTTTGGATTGACGAATGATTCTGCTGTGTTCATGGATTTGATGAATCGCGTCTTTAGCGAGTAGATCGATCGATTCGTGATTGTCTTCATAGATGATATTTTGGTGTATTCGAGGAGTTTCAGAGAGCATAAAGAGCACTTGAGGCTAGTGTTGCAGAGATTGAGAGACTCACAATTGTATGCCAAGTTCAGTAAGTGTGAATTTTGGCTTGACAGAGTTATCTTCTTGGGTCATTTGATTTCAGCGCAAGGAATTTCTGTGGATCCTAGTAAGGTCAAAGCAGTTCTTAACTGGGAGCGACCTAGGAATGTTTCCAAGATCCGTAGTTTCTTGGGGTTGGATGGCTATTATAGGCGTTTCATTGAGAAGTTCTCTTCGATAGCCAGGCCGTGACTCAGTTGACCCATAAGGATAGGAAGTTTGTTTGGACTGATGAGTGTGAGTCGAGTTTTCAGATGCTGAAGTAGAAGTTGACTACTGCTCCTGTTTTGGCCTTGCCTTCGGGTTCTGGAGGTTTTTTGGTGTGCTCCGATGCTTCTCTGAGTGGTTTAGGGTGTGTTTTGATGCAAAACGGGTACGTGATTGCGTATGCGTCTCGACAGTTGTAGCCCCATGAGACCAGGTACCCCGTTCATGATCTAGAGTTGGCTGCGATTGTGTTTGCCTTGAAAATATGGCGACATTATCTGTATGGTGAGGAGTTTGTGGTGTACACCGACCACAAGAGTTTGAAGTATATCTTCACCCAGTCGAATTTGAATATGAGGCAACATCGTTGGATGGAGTTGCTTAAGGATTTTGATTGCGAGATACAGTATCAGCCTGGACGGATGAACTTGGTAGCCGATGCTTTGAGTAGGAAAGCCCAGCCTGCGATGCTAACATCCTTGAGTATATCGAGAGTCCACGAGCAGTTGAGTACTTCTGGTTTGGCGATTCCAATCGAGTGATCAATACTTCATAGTTTCTTCGATTCAGGTTGAACCACGGATTGTGATTGACATCATAGAGGCACATAGGACTGATCCGTATATCCATGAGTTCAATATTAAGGTTCAAAATGGTCAGTCTGATGATTTCTCTATTGCTTCAGATAGGTGTCTGAGATTTCGTGGTAGATTAGTGGTTCCGAACTTGATTTATTTGAAAGAGATTATTCTGAATGAAGCGCATTGTAGTCGATATAGCGTACATTTGGGGGAGAAGAAGATGTACCATGCTTTGAAGTCTCACTACTGGTGGGAAGGCATGAAGAGCGACATTTCTGGTTTTGTTGCTCGATGTTTGAATTGCCAGCAGGTCAAGGCTGAGAGAATGAGACCTGGTGGATTGTTGCAGAGTTTAGAAGTGCCCCAATGGAATTGGGAGAACATCACCATGGATTTTGTGACTCATCTACCTCGATCGAGTAGGGGATGTGAGAGTAGGATGAATGCTGCACAAGATAGATATGCTAGCTATGCTAATAAGAGACGCATGCCATTGGAATTTGCGGTTGGCGATCGTGTATTCCTTAAGATTTCTCCTTTCAAGAGTGTTATGAGGTTTAGATTAGCTCCTAGATTCGTTGGTCCCTTTGAGATTGTAGAGTGGATTGGACAGTTGGCTTATAGATTGAAGCTGCCTGACGAGTTAGCAGCGATGCATGATGTGTTTCATGTGTCAATGTTGAGAAAATATGAGCCAGATCCATCCCATGTGTTGAGGACTGATGAAGTAGAGCTGGATTAGACCCTGAGCTATGTTGAATATCCAGTGCATATTCTGGACAGAAAGGAGAAACAGTTGAGGAACAAGATTATTCCATTGGTGATGGTCCAATGGAGTAAGCATGGCCGAGAAGAAGCTACCTGGGAGGTGGAAGAGAAGATGAGACAAGAGTGGCCTCATTTTTTTGAGCTTTGAAAGTGAGAATTCCAGGTAATTTCTGGCTTTTGCTTCGTGTTTTGATAGTTGTTTTGTGCCTTAGATTTGTGGCTTGTGTTGAGTTAAGTTGATTACTTCTGGTGTTTTGTTGATTCTTCCCTGTGTTTACCTTTGATTTCGAGAACGAAATCTCTTAAGTTGGGGAGAATGTGAGGATTGAGAATTTGGATTAGTGATTAATTGATTTG
>KQ992588.1:98382-116717 GCA_001598015.1 Dorcoceras hygrometricum | reverse complement strand
CATAATATCCAGTCGCAGCAAGAATCCAGTCGCAGCACTTCGAAATCAAAAAGATGTCGTTACAACTAATCTCAACGACGTCGTAATGTACCAACGTCTGGTATCAAATTTCCGCTGAAAGAAAACCAGCAGCTGGTCGCTCTAATAATCCAACGACTGGTCTCGCTAATTCATTCAGAACGGCATTGTATTGATGTTCCTGTTTCATAAGTCAAAACGATGTCGCATTGCTCCCTCAGATGGAACCAGATCTCACCTACTTGCATCGACTGATTTGCGTTAAAATCAAAACGACGACGCCACGCCTACGTCATCAAAATCAGTCGACACCTTAATAAACCAGCAGGTGCACCAGAACTCCCGCAGCTGGTTCCCACGTGCATAATAGTAACCAACACGTGGCGCTTCCTCGTTGATCCTTATATTTACGCATCTACTCCCAGCAGCAACCAGTATAAGCGCAACGACTGAAATTCCAAATTCGACCATTCGCAAGCTACAGTACCGTTGACCCGCGTTGACTCTGCTACAGTAACCTGCTGCTAACCGATTTCATCAAATTCGCTTCGTCTGGTTCCAACCACTGGCAACGATACAAAGTTCTCAAACACGCAATAATTCCAGAAGAAATCCGAGCTCATAATCAAGCTTCATCAAAATCTATCATCTGGAACTTCAATTTACTAAATCTCGATGTAATAATTTCGGGCATTACACATCCACAGTAAAATACTGCTCATAAAATACTCTCTTAAATTCCTCCCAGGTGAGCATTTCCAAGTCCACTGTTAACTTGGCTCCTTCCCACCATATCATGGCATCTCACATCAACATATAAATCGCACACCGAGGCCTTTCGAGTTCTGACAGATGCAGATATTCGAATATCACTTTCATGGACTTGATCCAGCTTTCGGCTATAAGCGGATCAGTAGAACCAGCAAAATCCTGAGGTTGTTGTCTCCTAAACCTCTCTTGAGGGTCTTCTCAACTGATCATTCTTCCTGAAGATTGACCATTCCCTTGATTGGTTTTGTCAGGCCCCGTGCTAATTACTAACAATTAACACATAATAAGCGCATAAACACGGAAGCTTAAAATCAGGGCTTAAAAATTTTTCGAAATACAATGGGCCTGAACTCAATTCATTCGTTCAAAATAGCGATAATTAAAATATGAGTTGACTCAAACCCAAACACAACAAAAATTTCAATCTTGCTTACAATAACAGTTCGCTACTAATTTCTGGGCTAAAATGCAATTAAACGCAAACCATAAGCGATATTTGGAAAACAGATCTGAACAAATAAAAAGGCACAGAACTAAAACAGATCTGGTCTTTGAAATTACGAAACTATAAAGATCATTAAGCGATAATTCTGGTGAAGATTTTGATAAAATACAGAAACTCGAAATCTGTTATAATACAAAACTATAACTAAAGTTTTGTACATCAAAATCTGAAACTGAATAAGAACAATAACGGAAACAGATGTATACGATAAACACATCTTTCCGATCAGCTCATCACCATCCAGCTCCTACTGCTCATTACCTGCACTCAATGAAAACTAGTGAGCCTAGAAGCTCAGCAGGTAAGATCTGGAATATCGAAAACATATAACACAAGAAAACGATATCTGTTACTTTACTGAAATCTGAATCTGAATAGCTTAAGAATAAATAAGCTAAATAACATGAACTGTGAAATCTGTATGGGATGAAAGCATAAACATATACGTTCTGAAATCATTTTCCTTAAGCTTCGTGATTAAAATCACACTGAGCTATATTCTTTCTTTTCTGGTAATTATGGCTAAACACATGTACATAAGGTCTATCGTTTGATCAAACTCTACCTGAGTCAGAAGCTGGGTACAAAACTCATCTATCGCATATAAAGGGTATACAGTCCATCAACCATATCTTAGTCCCTTCCGTAGTTGAAAGGGGCACACTGGTTCGTCAGCCAGTGTCCTCACCCTCTCCTGTGACCGTCTGTTGTCTATGCCATAATCTATAAAACTTTTCTGTAAAACGTTTCCGTAAAAATTTCTTTCTGCTCTTTCTTTCTTTCGTAAATCTGTTTTTCTTTTCATTCTGGTACGGTTTACTGGTTTTATACTTCTGATGATGTTCTGGAACACTTTGAGGATTCTTTGTAATACTTGCAAAGATGAAAACTGAATAAAATCACCCGAATCTGTTCGAATGAATCAAATAAATCTTTCGAGATGAATTGGAAATGGACAGAGAATTAAAATTGGAAATTTTTGTATTTATCAAATCGATTTTTGAAAAAAAGAAAGGTGGAATCTGAATCGCGCATAAATGTCTCAACGAAGAAGGAAGAATTCAGATTTGGTCTATTAGTCAACTCAGATGTCAACGAAATTGAATTGAGTCACTCAAATGTCAATGGTCAACCGAAGTTAACTCAGATACGAAACAATCAATACAGCAATATCTGATCCCATTCAGATTTGAAACAAGAATTCAGATCCGAACATGAAATATCTTAGAAACAGAACATTTCCTTAAAGACAACTCAATAATAAATCAGCTTTGGTTTAAGAACCAGATTTCAGACTTAACCATAAACGAACATGAACAACGAATAGTTTCCTTAGTCTGAAGAAATCAAAAAGATCTTCAAGAAATTTCTGGGAAATAATCGAATAAGCTACTTGTAAGCTACTTCGAAGAAATTCTTAGAAAACTCAAGAAACTACTAGACGAACATCATCAAACAATTTTCTAACATCTTTCTGGACTAAAATCACATTAAACCCGTACTTCATCATAAAAACAAAGCATGAACTTTTCTTTTGTTTGAAGACAGCTGTAGCAAATTCCTAAACCATTAAAAATCTCATACAAACATGCGAACAGAACTGAATATATGCTTTTATGAGTGTAGCAAGAAACAGATTTTACTTGCCTGTATTATGTAACACAATTACAGATGAAATCTGGCAAATCACGTACACATCGTTCGTCTCCTTCGAAAAGCTTTGAAAGTTTTTGCTCGGTTTTCTTCACAGAGAGCACCGTTTGCTTTTTGGAAAGTGTTTTGGATGCATGATGTTGCTAACATCCTATATATAATATGATCTCAAATGCCTAAGGGAGAAACACGTTTAATCAATATGTCAAAATCTTTTAAAAGTGCTACTCCATTTTAAAGTGAATCAGATGCTATAAAGTCGAACCATTTTATTTAAAAATATGTATTTCCTAAGAGCTGATTTGTGGAACACATTATGCACAACTGACATCTCTGGAGGCAATGCTTGACGATAAGCTAAAGTCCCGATGTGAGCTAACGTGTTTTTGTAGCGAGTAGCTAAACTACGTCGTTTGCATTAGTTGGAACGACAGCGTTTTGGTTGAGCGAGCGAGACTCGGAATTGAGCAGCGTTGGTTTTCAGATTCGAGAGGGATCTGAGTGTTAAGCAGTGACGCCGTTTTGGGTTTCATATTCATTTTGCGTTAGCGATTCAGATCTGAGTAGCGGTTGACGTGTCCAGCTGCGATAGTGGACTTGTGCAACGTCGCTTGAGTTAGTAGGGATCTGTTTAGGCGAAAGGCCATATCTGTAAGAGATTCAGATCCGAGCGGGAATATCATCTTTGTACCTTAAGTTGTCGGCGGGATCTGTTCAGCAACCATGGACAGATTTGAGTATATAGAGGACTTTTCCTTTGTTCTTTATTATTGTTTCCCGACACTTAGAATATTTTCCGATAGCGAACTCTGTCATGATACCCTAGCTACTGTTCACCGAACCTTATCTTATTCGATTGCAGGCGGTAGATAGCTCCGATTGAAGTGAGAGTGGTAGCGTTGGACTCCTCTTGCAGAGACGCTTCATTTGGTGTTGCTTTTGGAAGCTTGCGTGAAGCTTGGTGAGATCGCGAAGACATCTCCCTTCTCTAGTCTGTTAGCATAAGCGTCGGATTTCGTCTGCCGTTGAGGTAGCTCGTTGGGTAAGTGATAAAGATCCTACCCTGTGCTTTGTTTAGAGCCTTCTGTTGTGTTGGAAGGATAGGACAGACTTGGGTTGAGCTTGTAGCTCCCAATTCGTGGTTTCTGTGTTACTGTCCCTGAGTTAGTATCTGTATTTGGCTTAGCAGGTGTGAGATCTGTTTTGCTCGGGACCCTGTTGTAGTAATTGTAGCACAGAAGACTTGAGGTACGGATGTGAGCTTGTTTTACAGCTTTGGATTTGAGCATGGGTGAATATGCTTGCTGCTGTGTATGCTTTGCATTGTTTTATATGTTTCTGTGTTGGACATTTCTCATGGTGCATACACGCATTTATCTCTTGAGCTCAGATCTGTTGTAGTCGTGCCTTGTTTATTGCTCTGTGCGTACCAGGATGTTGTTGAGGCTGGGCGGGTAACTCCCGTACCTCATCTCCCTGCTGGGATCTGTTAGCCACTATGAGCGGAGTGGGTAGCTCCCACATCTCATGAGTTGGGCAACAGCGGGTTGAGCTATGTTTTGCATCTGGTGCCGTGTGCTGAGACGAGTGGGTAGCTCCCATATACTCACACACCCCGTGGCCAATGCTGCTCAGTTGATTCGTTTTTGTTGTGGAGCAGTTCCTTGAGAATTCTTTGGCTCCCTGTGTGTCGGTTGTAGCCTTGTTCTCATGCATAGCATTGCATATTACTTGTTGCTTTCCATTCGCTGTTTTATGCTGCTCTCCGTACTGGGGTTTGACCCCGATGTCCCTCAGGGACTGGTGTTGTTTGCCTGTGTATGTGTTTTCAGGTTATCATGGTTACTCTGCTGGTCGTGGAGTAGACCCAGCTGGAGGTGCCCCAGGAGGTGGGTAGAGTGTCCCAGTTAGCGTATATCATATATGTATAAGCACTGTTAGCCGGGGGATGCCCTGTGCTTTATTGTATTTCAGTTGTTTTCTGTAGTGCTTGTATCTGTTGAATGTTGTACTGTTGTACTGAGTTATTTTAATTACTAGGATAGTTTGATTATTACAGTATTTTAAATATGTATCCTTCAGTCAGGCCAAAGCGAAAATTTTAGCCACTATTTTATTGCTTCCGCTATGTGTTTGCGTGGTTAAACTCTGTAATTGAGCACGAGGCCTGACATTTATGAAGAGAAGTGTGAAATATTTACAGATCATAAGAGCCTTAAGTACTTTTTCACCCAAAAGGAACTCAATATGAGACAGAGGAGGTGGTTAGAGCTGGTAAAAGATTATGATTGTACCATTAGCTACCACCCAGGAAAAGCCAATGTGGTTGGCATATGCTCTTAGCAGGAAGTCGATAGAATTGACCCAGATCACAGCTCAGAGGCCCTTAGCACTTGAGATTGAGAATTTTGGGCTAGAGCTGGTGCCCAGTCACAATACTGCGACCTTAGCTATTCTCACCATTCGGTCTTCGTTGATAGACCAGATTAGATAGGTCAGCTGAGAGTATGAACAGCTGAAGAAGTGGGTAAAACAAGATGAAGAGAGAGGAGGAAATCTCTATAACTCAGCAGGAGGAATTGTTAAATACCAGGCCGGATGTGGGTGCCCCAAGTAGACACCATGAGAACAGATCTGATGACTGAAGCTTATACAGCCACGTACCCAATGCATTCAGGGAGTACTAAGATGTATAAAGATCTTCAGAAGTTGTATTGGTGGCCAGGCATGAAACGCGATATTGCAAAATTTGTTTCAGAATGCCTAACCTGTCAGCTGGTCAAAGCTGAGCATCAAAGATCAGCTGGGATGCTAAAACCCCTGCCAATACCAGAATGGAAGTGGGATCGATATTTCTCATCTCTTAAACTAGCGCTGCGACAGATAAATCAGCAGGAACTTCATTTCTTTCGCAAAATCCTCAAAATACTCGTGATTAATCCAAAATCAAACCAATTAATCGCTAATCTAAATTCTCAATCCTCACAAAGTTGACCTTTAGCACAGCCTTTCACCCCCAAACCGATGGTCAATTAGAAAGAGTGATTCAGATTCTAGAAGATTTACTCAGGGCTTGTATCCTAGATTTTTCAGAGAGTTGGGGTTTGAATCTGCCACTGGTAGAATTTACGTATAATAACAGCTTCCAAGCTTCAATCCACATGGCCCCATATGAAGCTCTCTATGGTCGAAGATGCAAAACACCTATTCATTGGGATGATGTAGGTGAACGAGCTGGTTTAGGACCAGATGTTGTAGATCAAACAGCCGAAGCTGTTAGGAAAATAAGGGAGTGGATGAGAGCAGCTCAAAGTAGACAGAAGAGTTATGCTGATAATAGACGTCGAGATCTGAGTTTTGAAGCTGGTGACCATGTGTTCTTGAAAGTAGCTCCGATGAAAGGAGTCATGCGTTTTGGGAAAAAAGGAAAGCTGAGTCCAAGATATATTGGTCCTTACGAAAAGTAGGAACGATGGCTTATTGATTAGCACTGTCCCCACATCCTGTCTTCAGTGCATAGCGTGTTCCATGTATCAGCTTTACGAAAATATGTTCCTACCCGTCGCAATGCTGAGTTATGAACCAATCCATCTTGCACCAAATCTGAGTTATGAAGAAAGACCCGAGAGAATTCTTCTTAGGGAGAATATGAAGTTGAGGAATCATACCATTTCAATGATTAAAGTACTATGGTCTAACCAATCAGAGCGAGAAGCTACGGTGGAGACCGAAGCTGATATGCATAGTCTTTACCCAGAGTTGTTTGGTAAGGAAATTTCGAGGACGAAATATCAGTAAGGAGGGTAGAGTTGTAGCGCCCCAAAATCCACAGGACCACAATTATTAACCTTTTTATTTTAAAGGCTATTTTGAGCATCCATATTTCAGCTCAAGTTAGTTTTATTTATTTAAGCTAATTTCTTTCTTTCAGCATCGAACACGATTCAGAAGGTTTCGCTCAGATTTCGCCCCAAGCACAACTCGAGTTGATTCATATTTCATTCGAAAATAAAATGCTTTAACTGAGAGATAAGTTCTTTTCAAAAATCTTATGGCAAGTTTGCAAATTAAAATAGTAGTAGGGAGTTTTTATAAATTTTGCAAGGATTTGGTAAGCTAACAATGCCTTATCATTGTACTTTCACCTACTACAATCATTCTCCCGTATATCATGATTTTATGTGAGTTAGAAGCTCATTTTGCTTGCAAAGAAAATCTTTAGTTCTCTCAAATTCTAAGGAGCTCGTCGCGAGTGCTTGAGGAGATCTTCTGCCGAGACCAGCTGTTCTTCGTGATTTCCAGTAAAAGGCAAGTAAAGCTGATTCTTTGCTACACCATGAAAGTGTATATATATATATATCGTTCCTTTCAGTTCTGTGATTGCTTGCCTGTTTCACGCCCAAGTTTTAGCTTATGTTCATGCTCTTCTTGATTTTAAAATGAATGATTCGGGGTCACAGAGTTGAATTCTATTTTTAAAACTCTCCAGCGTGTTTAGTGCGATTATTGTTGTTTTAAAACACTGAGCAGTACAGACTCAAGTTTAATGTATGATTACGAACTCCTTCGTTCTGGTGTATGGTGGTGTCTGGACTTGACTCCAAGTTAATCGGTGATGTTAGTCGAATAGGGATTTTGTACTGGTTAGATAAGTGGAGCTGGTATATTTGGATGTCGTTTGTGATGCTGCAATACTATTCCTATAACCAAATCTGTTTCGCGCTAGCGGCACTATTCTTATAGTCAAATCTGTTTTGCGCTAGCGGCACTATTCCTATAGCCAAATCTGTTTCGCGCTAGCGGCACTATTCCTATAGCCAAATCTGTTTCGCGCTATCGGCACTATTCCTATAGCCAAATCTGTTTTGTGCTAGCGGCACTATTCCTATAGCCAAATCTGTTTCGCGCTAGCGGCACTATTTCTATAGCCAAATCTGTTTCGCCCTAGCGGCACTATTCCAATAATCATATCTGTTTCATACTAGCGATATAATTCCTGAAGTCAAATATGTTTTCCACGTTTGAGATATGCATTCTTTAACCAAAATTGTATGCTCAGTGCCACGTAAATTCCTGAAGTCAAATATGTTTTCCACGTTTGAGATATGCATTCTTTAACCAAAATTGTATGCTCAGTGCCACGTATTATTTTAAGAGAATGAGTTTTAAAAGAAGTGAACCCCGATGTTTGGTGATCCGATTTTTGATCAAATAATTTGTTTAGAGGAAGTAATATTTAGTTTTAAAGGATTTATGGCATAGATAACAGACGGTCAAAGATGGAAGGGTGAGCTAGCTGTCGAAGGAATCAGTTGCTCCTTCATATTGTTATGGGCGATGTTTCGCCATATTGTTACTGAATTCAGATATAGCTTGATCAAGCGCCATTGGACCTAAGGAGAGCTTCTAAGCCATAAGTCATAAGAAAAATATAGATGAGATCTGGGTTGCTTTCCCAAATCTGATTTTACGAAAAGAATTTATGTTTAAACTGACTTCCTCTAAACCATAATTATCTTAAGTTATGTATGTGTCTGTCTGCACTAAGTGACCTTTGTTCTTCTTGTTTTTACTTGCTGAGCCCCTAGGCTCATTAACTTTCATGGTGCAGGTGAGGCAGATCTGGGGCAGACGGGAGGCGGGAGCTGAACCTGCTGGGGCATGTGTGTGTTTATCAAAGGCCGACGTTTCCGTGTTGTTGTTGTTTGATCTTTTGTCAAAACTATATTAAGATCCATTACAACAATAGAGAATTCATATAGAGTTCCAATAATTGTAATATCTTATTTTGTAAACTGATCCAGAAGTCTGTTACTTGAATCTGTTGTTGCTATTTACTTTTGGCGCCAAATGCTTGTATATCGGTTTAGTAAGGAAATACAGCTTACAATATTTCGCGTTCAGCCCTTCTATTCCTCTTGTTTATTCAATTAACTCCACTCCGTTGATTCCCATGGATATGAGCGTCACATGTTCGATCTGTTCTGTTCTTTTATTTGTTATTACCAAAACTTGGAAAATTTTAACTTCAACAATTATCCTCTTTTTTATAATGACAAAACTTAACAGTTTAGACTTTTTAAGATCAACAAATTTGCTCATTTATATATCAATGAAATGCTAAGTACAAGAACTGAAAAACTAGGAGTTCTATTCCTCAAACTGAAAATATCCTTTCAAAACCATCAACGTACTTTGCTGCTACTTTCCCCTTTTCTTCCACTGCTGCTACATTTCCTTTTTTTGCATCACTATATTTTGTAATATGATCAACGATTTCAGCTAGCTGAGAGCCAAAGGAAGCAAGGCAAGAGTTGGTTTCATATGTGGACTTTTGTATCTCATCCAGTAGCATCTGCCTGGTCAATGTAATCTCTCATGTAAGTTCAGCATAGGTCCGATCTCCCTGCCTTAGCAAATCCAGGAATTTGCTCTGATGTTTCCGAATCTGCTCAAAATGTTATTCACGTGGATTCTGAAAACTAAGCTCCAGAGATGTCATTCTTTTATCGAATTCAGATTTGAAAGCGGCCAGTAGCTCTTGAGATTGCAACTACGCTAGAGTTAGATTATGAAGCAGGTCTTTGAGCTGAGCAGTTGTCTGACTGAAATTCAGAGCTCTGGGAGATTCTGCGAGAGCTTCGGATGCATCACGCAAATATATCTTCTTAGGAATAGCGGAAGTGACGTCACCCTGAACTTGGGCGTGGGCTGAACTTCTGAAAATATAAGCTTGGCAGCTTCGGATGATCTAGAAGAAGACTGAGAAGAATCAGAATGAACATCTGTCCGTGCTAAGCAACACTGAAAACTGCGGTTGGAACAACTGATGTACTCTGTACTGAAGAAGAAACTATCAAATCTGTACACATGTTAACTGAAGACCGTAAGAACTACAGATCGAAAATTGTACAACCTCTTCAACTACTTTTACCCACTGCTGTTGAAATTTAGCACAGTAAGGTCTTCTAGAAGCTAAATCCAGGTAAGGAAGAATGAAGTAGCATATAGGACAAGAATGTGAAAGAAAGGTTGTTGAGCTACTATCTACTTAGCTGGAGTAGATTTTGCAGCTGGCAGCTCTAACCTGACGGGTCTTGGATCAGCCCCATGCTGAATGTCCATTCTCCATCTGAAAGAATTAGAGACCTTACCCAGCTCTTAGATTTGGAGCATGGGTAGAACAAAAATGTCTCCTCGCTGTCAAAAATTTCCGAATTAACAAAATTCTCTATACTTGGCCTATACAAGTGATCTCCTCTCTAGAGCTGTTAGAAAAGAATCCGTCTTGTCCCATCTCAGCAGTTTGTCCTCCTTAACTGCTATCACGGAGATGGTCGTCATCGAAAATAGCTGAGTTAACCTCAAATATTTTCAAAAATGTATCATCAATTCGAAAACTAAATCCCAAATTTGCACTAAAAACTCAATATCTGCAAAAATGAGATCCACAATCTCCTTAGCCGGATTTTCCCGAGTTACCTCTACCAAAATCTGCTTTTATTTAGGCTCTGGTGCAATCTTAGGTACGGATCGGAGGAGCCAATTCACTTCTTTGATCTCAACGTGTTGGCTCCACCCGATCTTGGTCAGTGGCTCGGTAGTAGTGACGGAAGGTAGAAGCGCGTCATCTGGAAGACTCAGCAAAATGTCCTCCAGAGAGAGAGACTCGTCATCAGATTATTGTGCTGACTCAGTTGTTGTCTTAATAGGCTTTTGAACAGCTTAAGTCTTTGGTGCTGATGTAAACACCATAGTTGGCTTGGTAGATGCCTTAAGCACTTTCTGTAGTGGCACAACATCCTCTGAGTCAGAATCCTCTTCCATAATGAGTTTTCTCTTTGGAGCGACTGGCTGCCTGACTGAGCTGCTTGCAGGATGCACCATCTGTATAGGCACAGCCTCCACCACAACAGGAAATATCTTAAATTGCTTGACAGAGGGACCAGCTCTCCCAACTGTTGTCCTTTTTCTCTTCACTTCTGGGTCAGCAGCTGCTTCAGCTTCGGAGCACAGAGCTCCCTACCGTTTTGCCTTGGCTGCTGCAGCCTCTCTTATCTTCTTGTTCTCTTAAAAAAAAAGTCGTTGTGAGCTTGTTTTTGGCAACATAAGTGCCAACAGATTTTACTGATAAGATCTTGATGGAGGGAAGGGCCTTTGATTCTCCCATCTGTATGCCCTGCACGCCCTCCAGTATCAGGCTAAGCTGAATAAAAAAAACTTTTGCTTGCTTGGTCCTTGGGTCGACCATGTCATTCAAAATCGCAAAGAGGATTTTGCTGCAATTCAAATTTATGCCCCCCATGATAGCCACCATCATGTCAAATCTTTCCTGGGTCACCGCATCGAATGAACCATCTTTGGCGGCGAGTGATTTTGCGAGAATATCATTCAATAGCAGATATTCTACCTTCATCGTTATTCTTACACGAGATTTTCATCGGCACCCCTGAATCTGAAAACTCCAACTTCATTTGAGTTACCATCCTAACTTGCAACTCAATCACTGCAACCAGCCCTTCAATTGGCAACTGAAACGACTCAGAAAACATATCTTCTGTAATAACCACCTGGGTTCCTCCAATTGTGCTGACCACAGTGTCATTCTGCACTTTGGCATTTGCAAAGAACACTTGAATATCCTCTTCATAAATTGCAGCCAAACAAACTAGAAGCCTCTGAGTCCAGACGACTCCAGAGCTTTAAAAACCTTCAGCATCCCACCGCTGGGGAGGATGGGAACTGATTCTGAGTTTACCTGAAGTGCATTGTAAACAAAAAACAAGAGTCATTTCTGTTTGGTTTGCTGAGTGTCGAGGAATGCGGAGAGATTGAGAGAAAATCCGCAATAAACAATACGACACAAGAGTTGAGAGGTAATTGAAGGGTTAGAGGAGATAGAGTATAAAAGGATACCGGTGAGAGAAAATGTAGGTTTTGTGTGACTTGCTCTGACAAAGCACATGTCAAGCATCTATAGGCGGGTTTTAAATTCAAAAATACATTTGAAAATATTAAGTCGTACAGGAAATTGAACCGCCTTAAGATCGATTACATCACAACCGTTGATTTTAATGTATCAGCAAAGGATAAGCATCAACTATATATATGCGTAATCCAAATCAGGTTAGTTCATGTGTATTTAGATGACTTAGAGCTTATTACTCTGAACTGAGGTTCCCCCTAAACAGATGGTTCCCCCTAAGCTTAACAAATTCTTGAGCACCTGCATACGACAGGCTAAGGCAATTCTTAAAGACCAAGAATATTTTGTAAATACAAAAACTAAGCGTCAGGCAATGGTTTTGTGAAGATATGAACTATTTGCTATTATGTTGAAACATGTTTTAGCCTAATGTCCTTCTTGAGAACATGATCTCTTATGAAATTATGCCGAATGTCGATGTGCTTGGTTCGTTAATGCAGCATAGGATTTTGAGTGATTGCGATTGCACTTTTGTTGTCAAAGAAAATAGGAGCTTCAGGAGAATCAATGTTGTAGTCCCTAAGTTGATGTTGAATCCATAGAATTTGAGCACAGCAGCTCCCAGCTGCTAAGTACTCTGCTTCAAATGTGTGGAAATTGAGGTTTCTTCTTACTGAACAATGAGATCAGAAGATCTCCTTGACATGTTGCTCTAGTGCTACGCCTATCAATGGGACAACCTGCGTAATCTGCATCATTGTACCTGTTGGGAACCACGGCGGATCCGGATCACGCCTCCCGGCGAGGCAGCGGAAGAACAAAAATTGCCGGGAGACGATCAATATAATTCAATAAACATGCAATCTATGACCATTCATAGGGCGTTTATCGGGGTTACCTTTCTGGCAACTCGTGCCTGGCTCCGACCAGTTTCGCGAGGAAACCGGCACTTCACGGTAGGCGGCGGTAGACAACGTCAATCAGGTCCACGATCGGATGCGAGACTCCTTCGTCAGCCTGCACTAGAAGGCCTGACGAGATCAGCGCGGACGGATTCTCCTCGTCAAGTTGGCCGGAACGAATTCCGACGAAGGAGGGCGGCGGCGGCGGCGGCGCTAGAGAGGACGGGGGGGCCGCGCCTTTTGCTAGGTTTAGGGTTTGATTGTATAGTAGTGTGTGTTATGATTTTGGCTTAAGTCTACCTTAAGTAGACTTAATGATGGATTTGGACCGGCCCAACGGGCCCGGGTCCAACGGATGAACATTCAGTTCATCCCCATCACCGAGACTTCATCATAACTCCAATCGCCGATCAGATCGGACCGATCAACTCAGTTTCCAAAACTGAATACTATGATCTGAAAAACCATTTTTAGAACCCCAGTGCAAAATGACCGTTTTGCCCCTCAACAGCGGAAAATCACGATTTGACCCCTGTTGACTTTTAGGAAGTCGCACTCCCCAAAATCCTCTTATCTTGCTCAACACATTGAGCTCAGTATCCGTGCGGGAATCTCGAATCCAGTACTTGTGTGACCCTCAATGGTTCAGGGATACAGCTAGCCGTGGGCCCACAACCATTGTGGCTCCGAAATCACAATTCCGGACTTGCCCAACGGATCATGGTAAGAGCGTCTAGCAAAATCGCCCCATGATCCCTTAGGTATCACTGATAGTGCCTGCAAGAACAAGTTGGTCGTGGTTAGCGTACAGTACGGTCCTTTCAATCCATATATCCCGATCAGATCAACGACCATTGGTAAATCGAGAGTCGCTATAGATCCGATAGCTATGCATACATCTTGAAGTTCGAATAGTGACATCGCGAGTGTAACTAGGTAAACCCATTTACCTAAAACACTTCTAGTACTCTGGCCAGAGATTTATACACTATTATCCTCTCAGATAGCATAGGATATCCACGCATGTCTGCGAGCGGTGAATCCTCGACAACGATGCATCGACTCCTACATGCATCGGGGTCTCACCCAATCCCGCCGCCTGATGACCCCAAGTGAGTCGGCAAACGAGTCAAAGTGAGACGCCTATCATGTAGAGTCTCAATGACGTTTCGAGTCGTGAGGACTAATCAGTACAACCAAGACCTCGGACTTATCCACTCGACAAATGGTAACCACTTGGAAAGTCCGAACGAGGGTAGTTCGATAGATCACCAGGTCACTATCTATCTGCTTGCTCAGAACATCACAATGTTCCCTACCAATGAAACATGGTACTTCGCATCGCAGATACTAGTCTCAATCTCGGGCGGCCTTATCCTCATTTTGACGGCCCAATCGACTAGGAACATGTTCAGAATACACAGTGACTATTAGATGTGTTTCATGATAGCCGTCATACCCACTATCACATCTAACATACACTTTAGTGCATTCTAGGTCTTTACTCAACGCAATTGTTAATCATCATAAAACACAATGAAAGTAAAGAATGCCATATGAATGAATGCGAATATCATATATAAAGATTGTCATATACAAGAGTCTATAAATCCACACGCCACAAGTTGGCTAGTTGGACATCTACTCCAACAATCTCCCACTTGCCTTAAAGCCAACTACTCATCAGACACAGTCCCATTGTTTTGCGATGTTTTTCAAACAACGGTCCAGGCAAGGGCTTCGTAAGTGGATCAGCAACGTTGTCCGCAGAGGCGACTCTCTCAACTGCTATGTCACCTCTAGCCACAATATCCCGGATTATGTGATATTTTCTCAGTATATGTTTGGATCTTTGGTGAGACCTAGGCTCCTTTGCTTGCGCAACGGCACCCGTGTTGTCGCAGTACACCGGGACTGGACCAACTCCATTAGGAATGACGCCCAACTCTTGGACGAAATTCCTTATCCAAACGGCCTCCTTAGCAGCAGCTGATGCTGCAATGGACTCAGCCTCAGTGGTTGAATCGTTACTTGAGAATATCCTTCACAGCCTTCCAATGCAATTGGCCGGGGTTGGCCTGGTAGCGGCTCGTGACACTCAGAGCATATGCGACATCCGGTCTAGTCGAGATCATGCCATACATAATACTACCTATTGCCGAGGCATATGGCACACGTGTCATACTCTCTATCTCCTCATCAGTCTTTGGACACATAGACTTAGATAGAGTGACCCCGTGGCACATAGGTAGGTGTCCTCTCTTGGACTCTTCCATATAGAACCTCTTAAGTATGTATCGATGTAGGTAGCTTGGGTGAGTCCGAGCATCCGTTTCGATCTATCCTGATAGATCTGTATTCCAAGAATATAGGATGCTTCACCCATGTCCTTCATCGAAAATCTACTAGACAACCAGACTTTAGTTGACTGTAGCATTCCTACATCATTCCCAATGAGTAGAATGTCATCAACATAAAGTACGAGAAATGTCACAGCGCTCTTAACTACCTTCTTATATACACATGGCTCCTCGGGATTCTTGATGAAACCAAATTCCTTAATTGTTTCATCGAATCTCAGGTTCCAACTCCTCGATGCTTGTTTGTATTAGAGTAGATGCCCAACTAGCCAACTTGTGGCGTGTGGGTTTTATTGACTCTTGTACAAACAATCTTTATATATGATATTCGCATTTTCTTATATGGCATTCTTTACTTTCATTATGTGTGTAATGATTTACAATTGTGTTGAGTGAAGACCTAGAATACACTAAAGTGTATGTTAGATGTGATAGTGGGTATGACGGCTATCATGAAACACATCTAATAGTCGTTGTGTATTCTGAACATGTTCCTAGTCGATTGGGCCGTCAAAATGAGGATAAGGCCGCCCGAGTTCGAGACTAGTATCTGCGATGCGAAGTACCATGTTTCATTGGTATGGAACATTGTGATGTTCTGAGCATGCAGATAGATAGTGACCTGGTGATCTATCGAACTAGCATGTAGGAGTCGATGCATCGTTGTCGAGGATTCACCGCTCGCAGACATGCGTGGATATCCTATGCTATCTGAGGGGATAATAGTGTGCAAATCTCTGGCCAGAGTACTAGAAATGTTTTAGGTAAATGTGTTTACCTAGTTACACTCGCGATGTCACTATTCGATCTGCAAGATGTATGCATAGCTATCGGATCTCTAGCGACTCTCGATTTACCAATGGTCGTTGATCTGATCGGGATATATGGATTGAAAGGACCGTACTGTACGCTAACCACGACCGACTGGTTCTTGCAGGCACTATCAGTGATACCTAGGGGATCATGGGGCGATGTTGCTAGACGCTTTACCATGATCCGTTGGGCAGATCCGGAATTGTGATTCCGGAGCCACAATGGTTGTGGGCCCACGGCTAGCTGTATCCCTGAACCATTGAGGGTCACACAAGTACTAGAATCGAGATTCCCACACGGATACTCAGCTCAATGTGTTGAGCACGAGAAGAGGATTTCGGGAAGTGTGACTTCCTAAAAGTCAACAGGGGTCAAACCGGGATTTGACCCTGTTGAGGGGCAAAACGGTCATTTTGCTATTTGGGGTTTGATGATCTGAAAAATTGTTTTTCACATCATAACATTCAGTTTTGGAAACTGAGTCGATCGGTCCGATCTGATCGGCGATCGGAGTTACGATGAAGTCACAGCGATGGATATCGTCATTTGGACCCGGGCCCGATGGGCCGGTCCAAGTCCATTGGTTGTCTATTTAATTAGACATTATGACTTCATTAAATATGACACAATTCATAACCCTAAACCTAAAAAGCTAGCCGCCTCTCCCTCACTCTCTCACGCCGCCGCCGCCGCCGCCGCCGTGCGCCGCCGCCGCCGCCGTCTTCGCCGGAAAATTGGTTTCCGGCCAACTCGACGTGGAGAATCCGTTCGTGCAGATCTCGTCAGCGCTTCTAGTGCAGCCTGACGAAGGAGTCTCGGATCTGGTCGTGGACCGGATTGGCGTAACTACCGCAATCTACCGAGAAGAGCCGGGTTCTTGAAACACCGGTTGGAGCCAGGCACAAGTGCCAGCAAGGTAACACGCTAAAACATCCTATGAATGTCGTAGTATGTTGATTATTCTTTGTATTGATCGCCTCCCGGTTCAAATTTTATTGTTCTTCCGCTGCCTGACCGGGGGGCGGATCCGGATCCCCAACAGTTTGAGACCGTAGATCGATCTCTGAAGCTTGCATACCTTATGCTCGCTTCCAACATATGTGAAACCCTCAGCTGCGTCATATAGATCTCTTCCTTAATGTTTCCATTAAGGAACACAGTTTTCACATCCATTTGCCATATCTCATAGTCGTACCATGCGGCTATGGCTAACAAGATTCTAATCGACTTGAACATTGCGACTGGCGAGAATGTTTCATCATAGTCACCTTGCCTTTGAGTGTAACCTTTCGCGACCAGTCGTGCCTTGTAGGTCATTACCTTACCATCAGGCCCAAGTTTCCTCTTGTATACCCATTTGCATCCAATAGGAACAATTCCTTCGGGAGGATTAACAAGAGTCCAAACTTGGTTAGCATACATTGAGTCAAACTCAGACTGCATTGCTTCAAGCCAAAAATTAGAATCAGCATCAGAAATTGCCTCCTTGAAAGTTCTTGGATCAGATCCAATAACTTGATCACCTTGATCATCTTCAAGGAGAAAACCATATCTCTCAGGAGCCCTAGGGACCCTTTCGGATCTCCTAGGTGCGACCATTTCTGGTATTGGCTCTGTAGGTACGGGATATTCACTTGATACTTCGATTGGATCTCGAACCTCTTTGAGTTCTACTATTCTGCCCTTTCTATCAAGTAGAAATTCCCTTTCCATAAAGGTGGCATTTATAGAAACAAACACTTTTGTTTTGCTCGGATAGTAGAAGTAGTATCCAATGGAATTCTTTGGATACCCAATGAAGTAACATAAGATGGATCTCGTATCCAGCTTATCTCCCACTGTCTGCTTCACGTAAGCAGGACATCCCCAAATCCTCATAAATGAGTATTTGGGTGGTTTGCCCATCCATATCTCATATGGTGTCTTATCCACTGCCTTGGTGTGGACATTGTTCAACAACAATACCGCCGTTTCGAGCGCATAGCCCCAAAACGAGGTAGGAAGCTCAGTGAAGCTCATCATAGATCGAACCATGTCCAACAAGGTTCGATTACGACGCTCCGCTACACCATTGAGCTGTGGTGTGGCCGGAGGGGTTCACTGTGCGAGAATCCCATTCTCTTTCAGATAGTCTTGAAATTCAGCACTTAAGTATTCACCACCTCGATCAGATCGAAGTGCTTTAATACTTTTGCCTAATTGATTTTCTACTTCAGCCTTGAAATCTTTGAACCTTTCAAAGGATTCAGACTTGTGCTTCATCAAGTACAAGTACCCATACCTAGAGTAATCATCGGTAAAAGTGATGAAGTATGTGTGACCATATTTAGTACCAATACTAAACGGGCCGCACACATCAGTATGGATCAAATCCAATAGGCCTTGAG
>KQ992588.1:53416-66673 GCA_001598015.1 Dorcoceras hygrometricum | reverse complement strand
ATAGCCGTCATATCCACTATCACATCTAACATACGCTTTGGTGTATTCTAGGTCTTTACTCAACACAATTGTAAATCATTACACACATAATGAAAGTAAAGAATGCCATATAAGAAAATGCGAATATCATATATAAAGATCGTTTGTACAAGAGTCTATAAAACCCACACGCCACAAGTTGGCTAGTTGGGCATCTACTCTAACACTCTTCTCTTGCTCAACACATTGAACTCAGTATCCGTGCGGGAATCTCGAATCCAGTACTTGTGTGACCCTCAATGGTTCAGGGATACAGCTAGCCGTGGGCCCACAACCATTGTGGCTCCGGAATCATAATTCCGGACTTGCCCAACGGATCATGGTAAGAGCGTCTAGCAACATCGCCCCATGATCCCCTAGGTATCACTGATAGTGCCTGCAAGAACAAGTTGGTCGTGGTTAGCGTACAATACGGTCCTTTCAATCCATATATCCCGATCAGATCAACGACCATTGGTAAATCGAGAGTCGCTATAGATCCGATAGCTATGCATACATCTTGGAGATCGAATAGTGACATCGCGAGTGTAACTAGGTAAACCCATTTACCTAAAACACTTCTAGTACTCTGGCCAGAGATTTATACACTATTATCCCCTCAGATAGCATATGATATCCACGCATGTCTGCGAGCGTGAATCCTCGACAACGATGCATCGACTCCTACATGCATCGGGGTCTCACCCAATCCTGCCGCCTGATGACCCCAAGTGAGTCGGCAAACGAGTAAAAGTGAGACGCCTATCATGTAGAGTCTCAATGACGTTTCGAGTCGTGAGGACTAATCAGTACAACCAAGACCTCGGACTTATCCACTCGACAAATGGTAACCACTTGGAAAGTCCGAACGAGGGTAGTTCGATAGATCACCAGGTCACTATCTATCTGCATGCTCAGAACATCACAATGTTCCCTACCAATGAAACATGGTACTTCGCATCACAGATACTAGTCTCAATCTCGGGCGGCCTTATCCTCATTTTGACGGCCCAATCGACTAGAAACATGTTCAGAATACACAGTGACTATTAGATGTGTTTCATGATAGCCTTCATACCCACTATCACATCTAACATACACTTTAGTGCATTCTAGGTCTTTACTCAACGCAATTGTTAATCATCATACAACACAATGAAAGTAAAGAATGCCATATGAATGAATGCGAATATCATATATAAAGATTGTCATATACAAGAGTCTATAAATCCACACGCCACAAGTTGGCTAGTTGGACATCTACTCCAACAGTACCCTATCAATTGAAAACTGGAATCTTTGGGATACCAAAGACACACATTAGGAGTACCCTAACTGCAATAAAATGAAAATTTTTTTGGCTCTGCCTGAAATCTGGCACACATACAGACAACAAACATGATATCTGGTCTGCTAGCGGTTAAGTAAACCAAATAGCCTATAATACCATGATACAAAGATACCTCAATGACAGTTCCAGCTTCATCTTTTTCGAGTTTGATAGAGACACTCATCGGGATAGCAGCTGCTAAACAATTTTCCATCCCATACTTTTTCAGCAATTCTTCGTGTATTTAGCTTGATTTATGAATATCCTGTTTTCAAGATGTTTCACTTGAATTCCAAGAAAGACTGTCAGTTCTCCCATCATGCTCATTTCAAACTTGTCCTGCATTAACTTTGAAAACTTCTTGCACTGTTTGGATTTAGTTGATCCAAAAATAATATCACCAACTTAAATTTGCACTATAAAACTTGCTTATTCCTAATGAATTTAAACAAAGTTTTATCTACTGTGCCTATCACAAAATCATGCTCTAAAAAAAATTTAGAAAGTGTGTCATGCCAAGCTCTGGGTGCTTGCCTCAACCCATATAGAGCTTTATCCAGTTTGTAGACGTGATATGGAAATGTATGATTTACGAAGCCATGAGTTTGTGCTACATACATTTCCTTAGTTAAGACGCCATTTAGAAGAACCCTTCAAATATAATGCAAGAAATATGCGAATGACTTCTAATCTAGCTACTTGTGCAAATGTTTCATCGAAATCTATTCCTTTAATTGTCTAAATCCTTGTGCTACCAACCTATCTATGTTTCTAATAACAAATCCATCCTCATTTAACTTGTTCCAAAAAAAACCATTTTGTTCCTATCACAATATGATTAAATGGCCTCGGAACTAGTTTCCAAACCTTGTTTCTTTCAAATTGGTTAAGTTCTTCCTGTATCACTTCTACCCAGCTCGGATCAACTAAGGATTCCTCAATCAGCTTGGGTTCTATATATGATATGAATGCTGAATTGAATTACTCATGCATAAGCTGGCCCCGTGTGTGAACTGGAGAAGTAATGTTACCTATGACCTACTCATGTGGATGATTTTTATGCCACCGAAGATCAGGTACAAATAGATTGGCTTTGAGTTGTGCATTGATGCCTGTGTTCTGAACTTGCTCAGCTTGAGCGATAACTTCTGTTCTGTGTTGGCCATCAGCTTGCGCAGGTTCTCCATCAGCTTGCATGTATTGTATAGAGGCGCCGTCAGCTGGCACACCTCTTGCTTGCTAGCGCTACACATGGTCAACATTAGTCAAATCAATGACTTCTATGTTACCTGGGACTTCAGCTTGTGCAATAGTTCGAATAACTGCGTTTGTGATTGGTGTGTTCAGTGCGTTTTGATCATCAGCTTGGTTCCTAATCTGTGCATCGTCATCACTTGATTCTTCTAAGCTGGTTGATTCAAGACGAGTGCACAAATCGTTCAAATTTTCAGATGAATTTGATCAAAAATTGGTATCGTCAAACACTATGTGAGCTGATTCTTCCACAGTCAATGTTCTGTTGTTGAAGACATGATACGCTTTACCTCCACAGTCAACCAATTGAGCTACTAGCTCAATTGGTACCAGAGAGGTGAACTTTGGGTAGTTAAGCCTCGTGACCAGTTCGAATTTTTGGGGAGACAATTTAACCACACTTCCAAGGGTGTGGATAGTCTTGTGACAGAGGGTCTACGCCGGTCCTACCATGACGGAGTGATCGACTGGTCGGATTCGAACCGTGTCCTGAGCCCAAAAGGGGTGACGCACCAGTCAGGTCCTCACATTATACGAGATCTGGACAAAGATATGAATATTTGTCAATGGGAGGCCTTTTAGATTTGTAACATTTCAATGAAGCTCCAGAACCAGCAGGGAAAGACTCACATGAACCCTTTCACTTCATCAAGTTAAGAAGGCCGGATACTAAATGTCCAGAAATATATCAAAGATCCACCTATAGAAAAAGTTCCTCTAGTCGCAACACTAAGTGAAGATGATATATCGAGTAGAAGAATATGGGGACTTTGGGTCTCTCTCATAGAGATGAACAAAGTGAAACTTCCATTCAAATTCTATCACAACTCGCGAATGGATCCCTCATATTAAACACCATGATAGAAAAAACCACAGGCTTTGTATAAGATATATTTGAAAGAAAAAGAAATCTTATGTGGAATAACAAGCTTCATGGGACCAAAGATACTCGCCAGAAATTATATAACATGGACCATGTTGGACGATGGATTGAAACGATCTGCTCAGAATGCCCGAATCAGAAAGAGCCAGAATTTGAGAAGAAATTTCGTCCAAGATTTGACCGAAAGCATCTTGCAGAACAAACCCAATTGGTGAGTGACCACACAAGTCACGTTTTCATCAGGGACCCCAAAAAGCAAAAGATTTCCCGACAAAAATAATTAAGACAAGTGATCAACCGCTACAAGGACCACCACTTATTGAGTAGATGACAAGGTCACCTAACGAATAATTAAAGGGACAAATGGCAAGTACTAAAAGATTATTTTATCAAGGCTGAAGTTTGGGGTTGGATTCCGTCCAAGACATCTATAAGTAGAGTGCTGAAAGAAAGTTGAAGATATTGAGCATTCCCTTTTATTTTTTTTTATAAATTTTCTCAGTTGTAATATTTTCAGTTTATGAGTGTTGTATTGCAGCTATTTCAGTTGTAATATTTCCAATTTATGAGTGTTGTATTTTCTGCTATCATAAGTAGCTAAACAAGTTTCCCGCTCCTCCGATGGGAGGTTATTAATGTAATAATATGTTCATGACTGAATAAAATTACTAGGCTTTCATCCCTCTCATGTATTATTTTCAAATTAAATCTTTTTACTCCACGACTTGAGGTAAGTAACGAAATTTTACTATGATGGGTATCGTTCGAGGAATTCACAGCAGGAAACCATCAGTGGTGACAGCGTGGTTAAACTGTGAGGAACAATTTGTAAAACCCGATGGACACGACCCGATAATCATTCGGTCAAAAGTATGAGAGTTAATTTATTTTACGGAAGCATGATGGCTAAAAAAATAATTATTATAAAATGAAAATAAGGGTAAAATGGAAAACAGAGTGCTAAAACAAAGAAATAGTTCAAAGAGAGAGTTAGAACAAATTTTTTCTGAAGTAGGGAGCGAAAGTAAAGATAAGTTAGTGAGTTGATATTTTAAAACAATTCACCCATTTTCTTTTTCTAAATCTGAATTTGAGTTATATATTTTTTAAATCCATTAAATTCATTTATATTCGTAACGTTTGGATATTGGATATTTCTCATGGCCAACTATCGCATTTGATTCACTTAGAGTAAATAATATATGCAATTTAAAAATATACCAATTTAGTTTTAAAAATATGCCCCTAACATTGAACTTACCGATTTATTCAGACTAAATACACCTCCGAGATTTTTTTTTGGGGATTCCACCTATATGTAATATATATATATATATATATATATATGTAATAATTTTTTTAAAATATAATTCTGCCGTTAATTATGACGGTCAATGCGTAGTTTATAAAATTAGAAATTATAAAATGGAATTCCTCTTTTTCGGGAAAATTTTTTCCGCAGACCTATTCTTATAATCTCATCCCCTGTATTAATTAGTCAAACATTGTATAACGTGAAATTCACTAAAGCTGTTCTTTTATAGAATTATATTAAAATTTTTCTCTAAACTAATTTCCTAAGAATTTGAATGTATATGAATTCTTAAAATCTTAAGACATATCGTTAATTCTTTAATTATTCTAAAGCTGCATCTGGAATCCATTATAATCACGGATCCACCAACCATAATCATAAAATTCAACTCATAATCTGCAGTACTGATTTAGAATATTTTTTGAACTTTTTTTTAGAATTCATTATATTTCCTCCTACCAAAAATTTCAAAATGAACCCCATTTCTCTATAAATGTAAGTACCAATGCTCACCAAATTTATTCTAAAGTAACTGTTCCATCACAAATTAATAAAATGGAAAAATCTTTGTTGCCTCAAGTATTTTGGGTCTCTATATTGCTGTTCGGGTTTGGTCAGTCTTCTTTTTCTTACATAGTATTCACTCTTATGATTATCTGATCGACCATATCAATTATTAGGTTTTAGCATACACACTTTTTTTTTTTTTTTTATCGATTATATGGTTTTATTCTTCGTATAGCATAATTTCATATAAAAAAATTATGCATTAATTTGGCAGGTTGTTTGTCCTCGGATGCATGGAGGGATAGCATAAGAGGTTCGGAATCGTGGTTGAGAAAATGCAAAACCAAGAAAGACTGTATACCCTTTGCACCTTGCGATTATGTAGATTGTAATAATGAGGGGTATTGTGTATGCAATACAAAGGTAGAACCAAGAAAAGAAGTTGTCGACGATTATCAGAAGTGCATAAACGATGAGGATTGCAAGAGCCTATGTCCTCATTCCGCAATATATCGATGTTACGTTAACGTTTGTTCTTGTAATCAAATATGAAATAATATAGATGGGTCCTCTTCGTTACGATTATGGATGTGTTATTCATGAATATTATTAAGGATGGTTTCCTTATAATTTATACTGGTCATTCATGATTTGATGATCCAAGTAAACTAATTATGATTGAGCTAATCATGACACATGCATAATTACATCCCAACAATCCTCGAATTACACTACAACGAATCAGGTAATAGACAATGGATTTTATCCGTTGTCTATTAGGCAAATCAACCATTGTCAAAATTCGTGTTGTTAAAAGTCCCGGTTAACGACAACGGATCTTAACCGTTGTTGTTTATACCTATAACAACGGTGAATATCCGTTGTTGAGAACCAAATAAACCTGTTGTCGAAACCCATGTTGTTAAAAGTCCCAGTTAACGACAACGGATTTTCAACGTTGTTGAATATGACTAAGACAACAAAATAAATCCTGTTGTCGAAGTCATTGTTGTTAAAATGGTCAACGACAACGGAAAAAATCAGTTGTAAATCGTTAAATAAAATCGTTGTCGTTTGAATTTAAAACACCTTTTTTTTAAATTAATTTCGACCATATGTTTTAAAAACTGTTGTTAAATCAAGACGATATTTTTTTCTCGATAATACAAATTTCTATTTTATAATGATACGAATTAAATATTTATATATACAAATATTAGTAATCAATTAATTACACAACAAAGAATATTATATATAGAAAAATTCTATACAATTGGACCAGATTATAGAAAATGTTAATACCACAAAATTTTTTTTTTTGTCCTACAAATTATTCATTACACTTTCCAATTAACGATCTAGCTTCGAAAATAATTTCATAAAAACCTTTGCACGTCCTCCGTACCAAAGCCGCAATATCTAAACAAACAATGAGTACGTATCAATTAACATAACTTAAGGCGATAAATTCAACACACAAAATGAAACATGCTGAATCCAACAAATCACAGCTAAAAGTTGTCAAACTGCAGAACAAATTAACAATCGGATTAGGAGTCATGCTGCTTAGTCCACGTAAATTAATTATGAGCAAGCTAATCATGACACATGCATAATTACATTCAACAATCCTCGAATTACACTACAACAAAACAGGTAATAGACAACAGATAAAATCCGTTGTCTATTAGGCAAATCAACCGTTGTCGTAACCCTTGTTGTTAAAAGTCCCGATTAACGACAACGGATTTTAACCGTTGTTATTTTAAACCTATAACAACGGTGAATATCCGTTGTTGAAAACCAAATAAACCTGTTGTCGAAACCCGTGTTGTTAAAAGTCCTGGTTAACGACGACGGATTTTCACCGTTGTTTAACCTTTAACAACGGATTTTCACCGTTGTTGAATATGACTAACGACAACGGATTTTCACCGTTGTTGAATATGACTAAGACAACAAAATTAAATCCTGTTGTCGAAGTCAGTGTTGTTAAAACGGTCAACGACAACGAAAAAAATCCGTTGTAAATCGTTAAATAAAATCGTTCTCGTGTGGTTTTAAAACACCTTTTTTATTAATTTCGATCACATTTTTTAAAATCCGTTGTTAAATCAAGACGATATTTTTTTCTCGAGAATACAAATTTCTCTTTATAATTATACGAATTAAACATTTATATATACAAATATTAGTAATTTCAATTAATAACACAACAAAGAATATTATATATAGGAAAATTCTATACAATTGGACCAGATTATAGAATATGTTAATAGCACAAAATATTCTGTTTTGTCCTACAAATTTATTCATTACACTTCCCAATTAACGATCTAGCTTTGAAAATAATTTCATGAAAACCTTTGCACGTCCTCCGTAGCAAAGCCGCAAAATGTAAACAAACAAATGAGTATGTATTAACATAACTTGAGGCGATAAATTCATCACATAAAATGAAACATGTTGAATCCAACAGATCTCTGCTAAAAGCTGTCCAATTGGCAGAACAAATTAACAATCGAATTAGGAGTCATGCTGCTGAATCCAACATACTCAAGTTATTTTCGTTTCATGCCTTGCTGTAGGGCTATACTCCTCATCAACATAACCTAATATATGAAACAAATTAAGACTTGAATATGTAATTCAACCAATTTCATACATAACATAGTTATAAACCAGAATATAGAGTTCAGCCTGACAAATAGTTGATCCTCATTACCAAATTCCCAGATGAAAACGGAAAAAATCAACCACCACCTAAAAGTGAATAATCCAGACCAATTTTCTCTCCAACCACGCAGACATATGCATGATGAGGATAAAATCAAGCAGAATAAAAGACCCAACAATAAAATCATACCACAAGAAGAAATTTGAGGTCCAGAACATCATAATACGGAAAAGCAAGTCAGATCAGATTTCGGATCTTACCTAGTCATAAATATGATCTTGAATGCATCCTGCACATTCGGAATGTACTTCATCAATTTCCTCACGAGTGTACTCTTTTGTTGTGCACTGTTAAAAAAATACATTATTTCTAGTACAAAGTCAGATCGTAAAACAATTATTTAAGATAATTAAGATCATAACTATTTACTTCAACGAATGTCTCCTAACATCTGTCACTTCCTCAACAATTTGTCTCATAAATCTCATTACATATTAACCACATTGTTTGGCATCTGGTTGTCTAGGAGCCTATATTATACAAGCATTTTAATCAGTGACAAATATATAAGAAAAGCAATTTAATCATTTAACAGAAGTACACATACCAGTATTATTTCCCATGAAGCATTCTTTCTTCCTTTCCTCCCCTTGTTTGAATTAAACAATCTTTGTGCCCTGCATAACATAACAAGAAGTTGATATATGGTTGTCATGACAAAAGTAATGTTTTAATAAAAGGAAATCTGAACTCACATATCCACGACGTATTTCCTATCATCATCGCAAATGTGATGGCCTAGTGGATCTAGTAAATACGCAACGTCCTTATAAGATTCGAGCACATTCAAAATCCAATGACCACTACACGAAAAAAACATAAGTTCATATAATTTAGAAAAATGTTGAAAAGAAAATTTAAAGTAATGGTCTGCTGAAATAAATTATTGTAGTTCTTCTTTACCCGATATTACTTGGCACCAAAACGAGTTGATTGACTTCTGCAGCAGTCAGCTTATCTGCAATAGCACTGGCTTTATGGTTAAGATGTTCAATTTTACCTGTTTTACTTTGTGTAGTTCTTTGAACATATGGGATCGCGTGTGGATTCACAAATCTGAACAATTTATTCTTGTTATGTACCACCATCTTTTTGTGAAGACGTCTGCCATTATAAAGAGAATAAAATAAGTATAGCACAACAGATATAACATATACATATCTGTACTTCGACAGATTTTACCATTAAATGAAGGAGAACCAAGTTTAAGTTGAACGGATGTTCACCATATGTACGCAACTATACAGTTGCCTGAAATCGGCTCCAAATGGTAAAAAGGTGTAATGTCCTCAAGGTGCACATGAATTGCAAAATCAGAACCAAAAACTTCAGAATCATAATCCATTGACATGTTCCTTCAATCACCTAGAGCACGTTTACAATAACAGTACAACAAATGTAATGATCTTGGCACATCCGATGAAAAAGAATTGTTCTTTGTGTTATGGTTGTTTTTTGTCCTTCGAGCCTTGTCAAGCTTGCAAATGTACACATGTTAGATAGCAGGAATTAGAATTCAGTAGAAATATAACATGTACCTCATGTTGAAATCGAGTGAAATAATGCAGAAATAGAACAATGTCATTTTGATGATTTGGTGACAATTTAAATGCAGCAGAAACACAACATATACCTCATCACGAATCACTACCAAGTGTTGTCACCATGCCACATGAGTTCCCACGGCCTCATCAAGAACTTCACATTCACCCAGAATTGGAAATGGCAATGGTTTTGATTTATCCAGGGCTTCGTCGATGGAGATACACATACAATTCTTGGTTAATGGAGCACCATGAAGAAATTTATCAGCTCCACCAACACAAACAACAGTACCATTGTCAGTCCCCGTGCTCTAAATCAGATATTAAGCACACAAAACACGGAAGCTTAAAAAGTGGATAATTTTTCTTTTTGGCCTGACTGAAGATCTATCATTCAAAATAGGTTCATACTCAAAATAAGACTTTAAATCAAAAGCCTGCGGCAAACATCAACCACAACAAATATATATACATGCATACAGACTCAATCGAATCAAGAATATAACAACTACACAGGACATCCCCTGGCAATGACTCGATACTGCATATATAAATAAATGGGAACTCAACACCCGTTGGGCCTCACCAGCTGATGCATCACTCAGACCAGCTGATCTACCTGCAAAGGCCTGCAATGGCCAAACACCCGACCAAAGAATCCCCAAGGGAAAACAAACGAGGTCAAAACCTCAGTATGAAAAGCAACTCAATACAGCTAGTAGATAAATCATGCAACATGTCATGTCGTGAAATGCACGAGGCTATCAAGAAATCTCGGGAATCAAGGGACAGCGAACACTCATCGAATGTCAAATAGATCACAATAGACTCGGTCGTGAATCATCAAATCAGGAAATCAGTGGCCACACACAGGTGAGAGTATGGGAGCAACCTAGTCGTCCCACATGCAACACCAGCAGCACAAAGTCTTAAAGCCCAACCCAAATCGGTGCCATTCGTTCACTTAGTGGTGGGAGCTACCCACTAGACCTCAGGGCAGACACACTCTCTCAGCGGGAAGTCGAGGGTACGGTAGCGAGCCAAATCCACTCATTTTATTTTATTTTCAAATCAGCATGCTGGCACTATCCATCCTTGGATAAAATTCAGGTGTCAAAGGAATCGGCTCAAAATGCTATGCATGTATGTAAGACAGTATCAGCTTACAATCAGCACATAATAATCATGCATAAACAGATCAGAAAATCATCCCATAATACACAGCCAAGCAGACTTAGCTCACAACCAGCATATAATACACAGCACATGAATTTAGCACCTACACAACATTACAGTTCACGATGGAAAATCAGCTCGGCTACTCAGCACAAGCATAACAGGTTACAACACACAGCATACACACGACAAGGCTAAGGCAGACTCAGCCTACAGCCACCACTTTCAACATGCTTATCTCGAAGCTTTAACTTCAAGCTCCGAATTCGTACCTTACCATATCTTGTCAAATACCTCAGCACAGATCATAGCTGACAGCAGACGCACTCCCTGCTTTGCTCGATCAACAACTCAGGCTAGCAGCTCACGGCAAAAATCACAAGAGAGGCTCTAACCTCCCAAGATACCTAAGAAATCAGCACTGCCTAAGCTTACACAGTTCATGGACGAAAGCCTCATGGCCCAGACTAAGGCTAACGATAAAGCACTAACCAGCTCACATGTAAACGCTAGGAACAGAAACTAACACTAGCAGAAATCAGTTACCTGAACCGAAGCTCAACTCAGCCGGAAATCAAACACAGCTCACACAGCTTCTCAGCGATCTCCTCGGTCCGGCCTCCTCTCGACTCCAAACTGGTACAGAGATGTTGAGCTTGAAGAGGGGTTTCCGATCGGGGTACCCTCACCCAACACCGACCAGTCAATCTCCGGCGATCTAGAAAATACTAGGTCGGGTGAACAGTAATGAGGGTTTGAAAAATAATTGTTGGGAACTCACTGGAGAGGATAAGAGAAAGTGTGGTCTACAATAACTATGTATTGGTCAACGAGAGGGAATTTATACTCACTACTCAACAGATCATGGCTATAATAATATCAGCTCAGATCAGGCTTCTTTACTGTTCTCAGTCCTGCATACAGCTTAGCACGCACATACACCAGCTCTCGCATCCAACATCTCACGCTCTACAGACCACGCTCCCAACAGATTACGGCTACATTGGTATTCAGATCATCTCAGATCTCCTCATAGTATTCAGGCCAGGCACAGTATTTCACCTTGCACATATACATCAGCTCTCATTTACTCAGCTTTCGTATGTTGTTCAGCTCTCATGTACACTTCAGCTGACAAAACATATTCAGCTTTTGCGCATCGCATCAGATCACTCTCATAGACACATGTCAGCTCTCGTCCAATACTCCAGCACAGGAGGACCGATCAGCTCTCACTAAAGCTGATCCTCACCAACAGCTTTCATCCAAAGTTGAAAACCACGAACAGCTCTTGTATAAACTGTGCGTCACCATCAGCTTGCACCAAGATGATTTCACCAACCAGCACAATCTAATTCCCGTAATCTGATCCCTCAACACAGGGCATCCAAAACATCTTTAAGCTGAATCCAGCTTACACTCACACAGGAAAATCCCGGAGCTGTTCACCTCTAAGTTGTTGTCCTCAAAAGAGATCGCTACAGAAACTCAAACAAGCACAACGAGGCAGTTCAGCTCTGCTTTACCCTCATAGCTATATGCAACGATATTGGTGCTACATTCAACCTTCAACGCAACTACTTTACCCTAAAAGATAAATGGTCATTGAAATAAGGTTTAATAACTTTATATTTCATTAAATTGAAGTAAACCAACCACACCATTAATTGGTAACCTATAAAGTTTCAGCTTTGCTGACAACATACAGGTCGGCATCCTCCAAATCTTCATCATGCGGAACACTTTTATCTATTTTTATTTCTTGAACATGTACAGAGCAATTTCTTTTGTCATCAATGTAAAATGAAAACTTTTTTAAAATCATTTCTTCAAGTTTTTCTATACGTTCATCATGAAGTGCTTCCAGTTTTTGTATACGTTCCTCTTGCAAGGAAATTAACTTCTTGTACTCAATCAACTCCTTTTCAAGCACAACAGTCTTCCAAACTTTACCAACATTACAATACTGTGAAGGAGTGACATGATGTCAGGACTCGTGCTCACAACAGATAAACACATGCGGAAGCTATCAAAAAGAGGGTAAAATTTTCGCTTTTAGGCCCGACGGTTTTTAAACATATAATTTAAAATACCACAATACTTAAAATAAGTTTCTCAAATCGTAAACATCCAACAACAAAGCATACATAAATTCAACATATATCAAATCTCCCCCTACGGGTACAACAACAAAGCACAGGGCATCCCCCTGGCTAAATGATACATATATATATATATGCTATATGCTACTGGGACACACTAGCCACCTCCTGGGGCACCACCAGCTGGGTTGAAACCACGACCAGCTGTAGAACCTGGGTTTCCTGAAAACAACGCAACAAAGAAACAAACCAAGCCCCAGAGGGACATGGGGTCAAACCCCAGTACGGAGAGCAATAATACAAAAGAAATAACAGCAAGGAATAAAATGCAGGTGCTATGCATGAGACGCCAAGGAACAATGGAAAGCTCGACCCACAAGGGAGCTAAGGA
>KQ992588.1:15191-27038 GCA_001598015.1 Dorcoceras hygrometricum | reverse complement strand
TCAGTGAAGCTCATCATAGATCGAACCATGTCCATCAAGGTTCGATTACGACGCTCCGTTACACCATTGAGCTGTGGTGTGGCCGGAGGGGTCCACTGTGAGAGAATCACATTCTCTTTCAGATAGTCTTGAAATTCAGCACTCAAGTATTCACCACCTCGATCGGATCGAAGTGCTTTAATACTTTTGCCCAACTGATTTTCTACTTTAGCTTTGAATTCTTTAAACCTTTCAAAGGATTCAGACTTGTGCTTCATTAAGTACAAGTACCCATACCTATAGTGATCGTCGGTAAAGGTGATGAAGTATGTGTGATCGTATTTAGTACCAATACTAAGTGGACCACGCACATCAGTATGGATCAAATCCAATAGGCCTTGGGCACGTTCAGGCTTGCCCTTGAACGGGTTGTTTAGTCATCTTTCCCTTGAGACAAGATTCACAAGTCGGTAGGGAGTTAATGTCTGACAGATCAAACATGTCACTCATAACTAACTTGTTCATCCTTCTTAGAGAAATATGACCTAGCCTAGCGTGCCAAAGTTGTGCTGGGTTTAAGCTATCATATTTTATTTTAATAGTTGTTGTATGTGTTTCCACATCGCGAGTTGGAACTTCTCTCAATGTAGAACATACCTTTCGCAGTTCGAAACTGCTCGAGGTAATCCTTACAGTTCCTCCTCCAATGTCCAGGCTTGTGACAGTGGTGGCAAACATCCTCAGATTTGTTCGGCCGTGAAGTCCTTGCCTTGGGCTTCTTGGTGGGCTTTTCCTCCTTCGTAGGGGAAGAACGTTTTCTTACCCTTGTGTCTGGGGCCCTTCTTCGCAGAGAAAGAAGAGCTCATGAGGAGGACGGGCTTGTCCTTCTTTATGGTTCCTTCGAACACTACAAGCATGTTAACCACCTCTTCGAGGGTGGCTGCCAGCTTGTTCATGTTGAAGTTGACCAAAAAGGGGTCGAATGCAGCGGGTAGTGAGAGGAGAAGCACATACACAGACAGCTCGTGTGGAAGTGTGATATCAAGGCCCGCCAGCTTTTCAACGAGCCCAATCATACGAACCCCATGCTCGCGGACCGAAGTCCCATCGCGCATGCGGCTCGTCATAAGCTCCTTGACAGCGGTGAACCTCTCATGTCGAGAGTTCTCCCCGTACAGTTCCTTGAGATGAAAGAGTATGTCAGCAGCATACTTTGTATTCTCAAAGCGCCGTTGCATTTCGTTGGATATCGATGCCATCACATAGCATCGAGTCTTAAGCTCATCGTCCCACCATTGTTGAAGCGTCACCAGCTCCTCAGGGCTGATATCGGCAGGGGCTTCCTTCGGAGGGCTCTTCTCTATCTTATAGAGAAGTTTCTCCGAGGCCAACACAATGTTGAGGTTTGCAGTCTTGGTAGTTCAGACCGGTGAACTTGTTGCTATCCAGTATAGCAGCGAGTGGGTTTTTGATCGAAGACATTATAAATGCAGTTATACTGAAAAGAAAAACAGACATACATTACTAACTATATATGAAAAACGCTAAGACATAAAACAAGGTCGTTAAGTTTTATGAATTTCCTCCCACTATTTTAACGATTTCACCACCTTCTAATGAAATCGAGAAAGCAAGTTTCTTTAGTGGGTACACGGAGCCCAATCAAGCGATCATGGTCCCGAATAATATCAGCCAACCACGACCCAAAAAAGGTAGTTTCCGATTGCAACCGGTGCAACCTCCATGTATTCACCTCACGTCCAGTAAGGGCCCAAAAATATGACGCCGTTTACTATCACGTGTCAAGATGACCCATCAATGTTGAGTCGTGAAGTACGGTCCCCTTAACGTCCCCAATAATATGAGCCAACGTTAAAGGGAGTTCCAACCGACTCACAACAATTGTCAATGGCGTGGACAGCTTTCCGGCATACATAACCCCCTCAATAATATGAGCCGGGCCATGTATACGGGTAGCATCGGCGTACACCCATTGTTGATGGTGTTGGGGAACCGTGGCGGATCCGGATCACGCCTCCCGGCGAGGCAGCGGAAGAACGAAAATTGGGCCGGGAGACGATCAATACAATTCAAAACATGCAAGCTATTAACCATTCATAGGGTGTTTTAGTTGATTACCTTGCTGGCAACTCGTGCCTGGCTCCGACCAGTTTCGCGAGGAAACCGGCACTTCTCGGTAGGCGGTGGTAGATTACGTCAATCAGGTCCACGACCGGAAGGGAGACTCCTTCGTCAGCCTGCACTAGAAGGCCTGACGAGATCAGCGCGAACGGATTCTCCTTGTCAAGTTGGCCGGAACAAATTCCGGCGAAGCAAAGCGGCGGCGGCGGCGGCTTTGAGGAGAGGAGGGAGGTGGCGGGTTTGATGCTAGGGTTAGGGTTTAGTTGTAATCAAGTTATGATTAAGTGTTTTATGATTTGAAGCCCTTAAGTCTAATTAAATAGACTTGTGATAGAATTGGACCGGCCCAACGGGCCCGGGGTCCAACGGATGAACATTCGATTCATCCCTATCACCGCGACTTCATTACAACTCCGATCGCCGATCAGATCGGACCGATCGACTCAGTTTCCAAAACTGAATGCTATGATCTGAAAAACCATTTTTCAGAACCCCAGTGCAAAATGACTGTTTTGCCCCTCAACGTCGGGAAATCACGATTTGACCCCTGTTGACTTTTAGGAAGTCGCACTCCCCAAAATCCTCTTCCCATGCTCATCATATTGAGCTCAGTATCCGTGCAGGAATCTCGAATCCAGTACTTGTGTGACCCTCAATGGTTTAGGGATACAGCTAACCGTGGGCCCACAACCATTGTGGCTCCGGAATCACAATTTCGGACTTTCCCATCGGATCATGGTAAGAGCGTCTAGAAACATCGCCCCACGATCCCCTAGGTATCACCGATAGTGCCTGCAAGAACCAGTTGGTCGTGGTTAGCGTACAGTACGGTCCTTTCAATCCATATATCCCGATCAGATCAACGACCATTGGTAAATCGAGAGTCGCTATAGATCCGATAGCTATGCATACATCTTGGAGATCGAATAGTGACATCGCGAGTGTAACTAGGTAAACCCATTTACCTAAAACACTTCTAGTACTCTGGCCAGAGATTTATACACTATTATCCCCTCAGATAGCATAGGATATCCACGCATGTCTGCGAGCGGTGAATCCTCGACAACGATGCATCGACTCCTACATGCATCGAGGTCTCACCCAATCCCGCCGCCTGATGACCCCAAGTGATTCGGCAAACGGGTCAAAGTGAGACGCCTATCATGTAGAGTCTCAATGACGTTTCGAGTGTGAGGACTAATCAGTACAACCAAGACCTCGGACTTATCCACTCTCCAAATGGTAACCACTTGGAAAGTCCGAACGAGGGTAGTTCGATAGATCACCAGGTCACTATCTATCTACATGCTCAGAACATCACAATGTTCCCTACCAATGAAACATGGTACTTCGCATCGCAGATAGTAGTCTCGAGCTCGGGCGACCTTATCCTCATTTTGACGGTCCAATCGACTAGGAACTTATTCAGAATACACAGTGACTATTAGATGTGTTTCATGATAGCCGTCATACCCACTATCACATCTAACATACACTATAGTGCATTCTAGGTCTTTACTCAACGCAATTGTTAATCATCATACAACACAATGAAAGTAAAGAATGCCATAAACAAATGCGAATATCATATATAAAGATTGTCATATACAAGAGTCTATAAACCCACACGCCACAAGTTGGCTAGTTGGGCATCTACTCTAACAATCTCCCACTTGCCCTAAAGCCAACTACTCATCAGACGTAGTCCCATTGTTTCGCGATGTTTTTCAAACAAGGGTCCTGGCAAGGGCTTCATAAGTGGATCAGCAACGTTGTCCGCAGAGGCGACTCTCTCAACTGCTATGTCACCTCTAGCCACAATATCCCGGATTATGTGGTATTTCCTCAGTATATGTTTGGATCTTTGGTGAGACCTAGGCTCCTTTGCTTGCGCAACGGCACCCGTGTTGTCGCAGTACACCGGGACTGGACCAACTCCATTAGGAATGACGCCCAATTCTTGGACGAAATTCCTTATCCAAACCGCCTCTTTAGCAGCAGCTGATGCTGCGATGTACTCAGCCTCAGTGGTTGAATCCGCGATGGTGTCTTTCTTGGAACTCTTCCAAGAGACAGCACCACCATTGAGCATGAATACAAATCCAGAGTTAGACTTCGAATCATCCACGTCACACTGGAAGCTAGAATCAGTGTAGCCTTCCAGTTTCAGTTCACCACCCCCATAGACCATGAACATATTCTTAGTCATTCGCAAGTACTTAAGAATATCCTTCACAGCCTTCCAATGTAATTGGCCGGGGTTGGCTTGGTAGCGGCTCGTGACACTCAGAGCATATGCGACATTCGGTCTAGTCGAGATCATGCCATACATAATGCTACCTATTGCCGAGGCATATGGCACACGTGTCATACTATCTATCTCCTCATCAGTCTTCGGACACATAGACTTAGATAGAGTGACCCCGTGGCACATAGGTAGGTGTCCTCTCTTGGACTCTTCCATAGAGAACCTCTTAAGTATGGTATCGATGTAGGTAGCTTGGGTGAGTCCGAGCATCCGTTTAGATCTATCCCGATAGATCTGTATTCCAAGAATATAGGATGCTTCACCCATGTCCTTCATCGAAAATCTACTAGACAATCATACTTTAGTTGATTGCAGCATTCCTACATCATTCCCAATGAGTAGAATGTCATCAACATAAAGTATGAGGAATGTCACAGCGCTTTTAACTACCTTATTATACACACATGGCTCCTCGGGATTCTTGATGAAACCAAATTTCTTAATTGTTTCATCGAATCTCAGGTTCCAACTTTGTGATGCTTGTTTGAGACCGTAGATCGATCTCTGAAGTTCGCATACCTTATGCTCACTTCCCACAGATGTGAAACCCTCAGGCTGCGTCATATAGATATCTTCCTTAATGTTTGCCTTAAGGAACGCAGTTTTCACATCCATTTGTCATATCTCATAGTCGTACCATGCGGCTATGTCCAGTAAGATTCTAATCGACTTGAACATTGCGACTGGTGAAAAGGTTTCATCATAGTCAATACCTTGCCTTTGAAGTAGCCTTTCGTGACCAGTCGTGCCTTGTAGGTCATTACCTTACCATCAGGCCCAAGTTTCCTCTTGTATACCCATTTACACCCAATAGGAACAATTCCTTCGGGAGGGTTAACAAGAGTCTAAACTTGGTTCGCATGCATTGAGTCAAACTCAGACTGCATTGCTTCAAGCCACAAATTAGAATCAGCATCGGAAATTGCCTCCTTGAAAGTTCTTGGATCAGATCCAACAACTTGATCACCTTGATCATCTTCAAGGAGAAAATCATATCTCTCAGGAGCCCTAGTAACCCTTTCGGATCTCCTAGGTGCGACCATTTCTGGTACTGGCTCTGGAGGTGCGGGAGACTCACCTGGTACTTCTATTGGATCTCGAAACTCTTCGAGTTCTACTATTTTGCCTTTTCTATCAAGTAGAAATTCCCTTTCCATAAAGGTGGCATTCCTAGAAACAAACACTTTTGTTTCGCTGGGATAGTAGAAGTAGTATCCAATGGAATTCTTTGGATACCCAATGAAGTAGCATAATATGGATCTCGTATCCAGCTTATCTCCCACTATCTGCTTCACGTAAGCAGGACATCCCCAAATCCTTATGTATGAGTACTTGGGTGGTTTGCCCATCCATATCTCATATGGAGTCTTATCCACTGCCTTGGTGTGGACATTGTTCAACAACATTACCGCCGTTTCGAGTGCATAGCCCCAAAACGAGGTAGGAAGTTCAGTGAAGCTCATAATAGATAGGACCATGTCTAACAAGGGTCGATTACGACGCTCCTCTACACCATTGAGCTGTGGTGTGGCCGGAGGGGTCCACTGTGCGAGAATCCCATTCTCTTTCAGATGGTCTTGGAATTCAGCACTCAAGTATTCACCACCTCGATCAGATCGAAGTTCTTTAATACTTTTGCCTAGTTGTTTTTCTACTTCAGCCTTGAATTCTTTGAACCTTTCAAAGGATTCAGACTTGTGCTTCATTAAGTACAAGTACCCATACCTAGAGTAATCGTCGGTAAAGGTGATGAAGTATGTGTGACCATATTTAGTACCAATACTAAATGGACCACACACATCAGTATGGATCAAATCCAATAGGCCTTGAGCACGCTCACCCTTGCCCTTGAAGGGTTGCTTAGTCATCTTTCCCTTAAGAAAAGACTCACAAGTCGGTAGGGATTTAATGTCTGACAGATCAAACATGTCACTCCTAACTAACTTGTTCATCCTACTTAGAGAAATTTGACCTAGCCTAGCGTGCCAAAGTTGTGCTGGGTTCAAGTTATCGTGTTTCCTTTTAATCGTTGTTGTATGTGCTTCGACATCGCGAGTTGGAACGTCTTTTAATTTTAAGGTGTATAAATCCTTTTCGCGTTCCCCAATTCCAATTAAACATTCATTCTTGTAAATATTGCAAATCGAATTAGCAAACATACAAGAATATCCATCACTATCAAGCATAGAAACAGAAATAATATTCTTTATTAATTCGGGAACAAATAAAACGTTTCTCAATAACAACTTAAAATCAGAAGACAGAAATAAATAAACATCTCCTATAGCTACTGCAGCAACTCTTGCTCCATTGCCAAGCCTCAAGTGGGTCTCACCCTCTCTAAGACGTCGGATTCTTGTCATCACATGCAAATCATTGCAGATATGAGATCCACATCCGATATCAAGTGCCCAAGAAGTCGAACTAAGAGACATATTTATTTCAATATAGAACATACCTTTCGCAGTTCGCAACTGCTCGAGGTACTCCTTGCAGTTCCTCCTCCAATGTCCAGGCTTGTGGCAGTGGTGGCAAACATCCTCACTCTTGTTTGGCTTGGAAGCCATTGCCTTTGGCTTCTTGGTGGGCTTTTCCTCCTTCGCAGGGGCAGAACGCTTATTTCCCTTGCGTCTGGGTCCCTTCTTTGCAGAAGAGCCCATGAGGAGGACGGGTTTGTCCTTCTTTATGGTTCCTTCAAACACTACAAGCATGTTAACCACCTCTTCAAGGGTGGCTGCCAGCTTGTTCATGTTGAAGTTGACCACAAAGGGGTCAAATGCAGCGGGTAGCGAGAGGAGAAGTACATCCACCGACAGCTCGTGTGGAAGTGCGATATCAAGGCCCGACAGCTTTTCAACGAGCCCAATCATACGAACCCCATGCTCGCGGACCGAAGTCTCATCGCGCATGCGGCTTGTCATAAGCTCCTTGACAGCCGTGAACCTCTCATGTCGAGAGTTCTCCCCGTACAGTTCTTTGAGATGAAAAAGTATGTCAGCAACATACTTTGTCTTTTCAAAGCGCCGTTGCATTTCATTGGACATCGACGCCATCACATAGCATCGAGCTTTAACCTCGTCGTCCCACCATTGTTTAAGCGTTACTAGCTCCTCAGGGCTGATATCGGTAGGGGCTTCCTTCGGAGGACTCTTCTCTATCGTATAGAGAAGTTTCTCCGAGGCCAACACAATGTTGAGGTTTGCAGTCTTGGTAGTTCAGACCGGTGAACTTGTTGCTATCCAGTATAGCAGCGAGTGGGTTTTTGATCGAAGACATTATAAATGCAGTTATACTGAAAAGAAAAACAGACATACATTACTAACTATATATGAAAAACGCTAAGACATAAAACAAGGTCGTTAAGTTTTATGAATTTCCCTCCCACTATTTTAACGATTTCACCACCTTCTAATGAAATCGAGAAAGCGAGTTTCTTTAGTGGGTACATGGAGCCCAATCAAGCAATCATGGTCCCGAATAATATCAGCCATCCATGACCCCCAAAAGGTAGTTTCCGATTGCAACCGGTGCAACCTCCATGTATTCACCTCACGTCCAGTAAGGGCCCAAAAATATGACGCCGTTTACTATCACGTGTCAAGATGATCCATCAATGTTGAGTCGTGAAGGACGGTCTGTGAGGATTCAGATTTAGATTAGTGGTTAATTTTATTGTTGGGTTTAGCCATGTGCATTTTGAAGTTATAGAGTTGTCGAATTCCTCCAAGTATTGAATCAACCGTACTGTAGCCAACGACTGGTAGGATTTGGAATTTGATGGTTACTGTAGCTTGCAGGTGGTGGAAATGGAAAATCAGTTGTTGCGCTTGTGTTGCGTCTGGCATTCGTTGCGCTCGTGAGAGAATGACCAGTCGATGAATTGAAGAACCAGTCGCGGGAGGAATTGTATTGCGACTGGGTGACCAGCTGTGGAATTGAGGAACCAGTCGAGGGAGTAACGCGACGTCGTCTGGTTAAGTTGAAAAGCTGCGTTTCGAGGATTGCGTCTGGTACCAGTTGTGAGGTGTCTACCAGCTTTTGGTTTAGCGCCTTGCGACTGGATTGTTGCGAGTGGATAGCTTGCGACTGGATAGCTTGCGACTTGATAGCTTGCGAATGGATAGTTGCGACTGGATAGTTGCGACTGGATTGTTGCGTCTGGTTTGTTGTAGGAAGCATGAGTGCCAGTCGTAAGATTCCTACGGTCCAAGACGACTGGATTGGTGAGCAGCAGTCGAGAGATTTGAGATGTATATATATAGAGGTGTTGATCGACACTTAGAATTATTTTGAGCCAGCCATTCCTTATCTCTTCTTTCTCAAACCCTCGTAGAGCTACTGTTCACCGAGGCTTTCTTCCCTAGATTTCCGTCGTTCTCCGTCGAAGATTTGAGTGTTTTCGGTGGCGCTTGGTTCCTTGCGAACTTATATTTCGATTGCTACCCATTTGAAGCTGCAGAACGACCTTGGAGAAGATCGTGAAAGCTGCTGGTTTCTAGTCGTGAGTGCTGTCGTGCCCTGTTTGAATTTGTGAGGTAGAATTTGTGGATTCGAGGTACGATTGAGCAGCCCTTAGCAGCTTTGAGCGTGAACATGTCTATATTTCAATGTTGTGAAATCCGTGACTTTACTGTTATGTGTTTACGTGGAACAGTTTGATGAATTGCTTGAGTTATACATTCTGTTTGCACGTATTATGAATTGTATGCATTAAGCATTGAAATTGAATGGCCGAGCTGTGATGGGCTGACGGGCCCCAATGATCACGGACCGATGATTTCCACCGGTTGATTGGCTGTGCGTGGTATAGAGGCTTGATTTGAGTTGCCAGTTGATAGACTGGTCTAGCTATCCTATTTCTTGATAGCCCTCATGCATTCATAGCATTGATTATAGCATGTTGCATGATTAGCTGTTTTGATAGCTCTTCGTACTGAGGCTTGACCTCGTACTTGTTTCCTGCTTTTGTCTTGTTTGGGTCTGCGTTGCCCATTTGCAGGAGCTTCAGGTAACCAAGCTGGGCAGAGTGGCAGTTCAGCTGGTCGATCCCCACGTCCCTGAGTCCCAGTCTATATATGATATGTATTGAACCGGGGGATGCCCCGTGTTATCATGTATTGGGGATCTGTATTTTGAATTGATATTATGTGGTTACTTGTTGTATGAGTTTGAGCTAACTCATATTTTGAGTATTGAATATTTTGAATGTATGATTTGAAGTTCAGGCCCATAGTATTTCGAAAAATTTTTAAGCCCTGATTTTAAGCTTCCGTGTTTATGCGCTTATCTTGTGTTAATCGTTAGTAATTAGCACGGGGCCTGACATTTTTGGTATCAGAGCTTAAACTGGGATAAGCTCGATTTCTTTTGATCACACTCGAGTCTAGGCACGGAGTTTTGATTTGATTTTGATTGCCTCTGTGACCTATGTGATCTATTATCTGTCTTGTTGTTACATCTGCTGTGAGATCTTACCTCTAGGCTCGTTTAGATGCCGCCGAGACGAGGAGGAGGTAGGAGGACTAGACGTTCTGAGGAGGAGTCTAGAGCAGGTAGTGATGACGATCAGGTAGAGGACGTCACTAGGCAGATAGGTGGAATGGAGTTAGTCTTAGCCCGATTTCAGCGGAAGAACCCACCAACGTTGGCCGGTACTGTGGGTGGCGCTAGGGCTGAGTTGTGGCTTGTTCAGATGGAGGAGCTATTTGATACCTTGGAGTACGCTCCGGAAAAGAGACTGAAGTTGGCAGTGCTGCAGCTGCGAGATGATGCACAGCGCTGGTGGAGGAGTACTTCTAGGATGCTTCGAGATAGTGGGACGGTGCTCTCTTGGGATGCTTTCTGTGAGGCTTTTCGACGTGAATACACTCCAGAGTCCTACTTCGCTAGCCGGGAGCGTGAGTTTGATAACCTGAAGCAGGGTGATATGCGTGTGGCCGAGTATGCGAGGCGGTTTTCTGTGCTTCTAGTGTACATGCCAGCTGTGGCGAACCAAGAGCGAACGAAGAGGAACAAGTTCTTGAAGGGCTTGAGACCTGACCTTTATCGGATGGTGTTGTCTGGGTCCCCGGAGACTTTCATGGAAGCTGTGAACAATGCAGTGGATATTGAGGAGAGTTTGATGGATCCCGAGGCTCCAGTGCATCAGACGATCGCACGTGCTTCTCAGCCAGCTCAGGTGGTGTCGCAGTCGTGTCAGTCTCCGCAGGGGTCACAGCAGTCGAGTCGCCAGGAGTTCAGACCTCGAGGGAAGCAATTTAAGAAGAAGGGCCATTCGAGTTCCTCTGGTTCTGTGAGCTCGGGTTCTGGCAGTGGTTCAGGTGGTGGTTCTGGCGGCGGATTTTGTAGTCAGAGCGGAGGGAGACACGAGACTTCGGAGTGTCGTGGAGTTAGAGGACTCTGCCATCTTTGTGGTCAGCCGGGACATTTTGCGAGAGCGTGTCCTTCGATTGGAGGGCGATCTACTGGTCAGTCGCAGCAGGGTTCCGCTAGCGGTTCTTCTCAGCGACAGCAACCTTTTGCACAGTCCCAGTGATCTGGTTTTCAGCCTCGTGAGCCGTCACGTTTTGGAGGACCTTCCCGACCCCCGTTTCAAATTCTCCAGCAGGAGCAGGCAAACGCCTTGTCGTTGGACCAGGCTGAGGAGACGCCGGGCATGGTGATTAGAGGTACATTCTCTATTTATGATTATCCTGCGAGATTTTTGTTTGACACTGGTGCATCACACTCTTTCATATCTGAGATGTTTGTGTTTGAGCGTGGGTTGAGTTCTTCCCCACTGTGTGACGTTGTTTCTGTGTCTACTCCTGCTGGTGTGAACCTGTGGTCCCGAGAGGTAGTAGTAGATTGCCTGATTAGGTTTGATGAGCATGTTTTGGTGACTAATCTGATTGTCTTGGGGATTAGAGATTTCGACTGTATTTTGGGAATGGACGTATTATCTAGCTATAAGGCTACCGTTGATTGCTTCCATGGTGTGGTGAGATTTTGCCCTGATACGGGTGAAAGGTGGGATTTCTACGGCACGGATTCGAGGTCGAAGATTCCCCTAGTGTCCGCTATGGAGATGTTTAGCCTGCTATCGCAAGGTAATGCAGGATTCATGATCTACGCACTTGATAGTTCCCAGGAGCAGCGATTAGAGTTGCGTGACATCCCCGTCGTTCGAGAGTTTCCCGACGTGTTTCCAGATGAGATTCCTGGATTCCCTCCTCGACGTGAGATCGACTTCAGTATTGAGTTGGTGCCTACCGCCCCGATTTCTAGAGCTCCTTACCCAGATGAGATTCCTGGATTCCCTCCTCGACGTGAGATCGACTTCAGTATTGAGTTGGTGCCTGGTACCGCCCCGATTTCTAGAGCTCCTTACCGGTTGGCGCCCGTAGAGTTGAAAGAGCTGAAGGAACAGTTGAGCGATA
>KQ992588.1:0-12073 GCA_001598015.1 Dorcoceras hygrometricum | reverse complement strand
ATAAAATGCGAATATCATATATAAAGATTGTTTCATACAAGAGTCTATAAACCCACACGCCACAAGTTGGCTAGTTGGGCATCTACTCTAACAATCTCCCACTTGCCCTAAAGCCAACTACTCATCAGACGCAGTCCCATTGTTTCGCGATGTTTTTCAAACAACGGTCCTGGCAAGGGCTTCGTAAGTGGATCAGCAACGTTGTCCGCAGAGGCGACTCTCTCAACTGCTATGTCACCTCTAGCCACAATATCCCGGATTATGTGGTATTTCCTCAGTATGTGTTTGGATCTTTGGTGAGACCTAGGCCCTGCAACGTTGTCCGCAGAGGCGACTCTGTCGCCTCTAGCCACAATATCCCGGATTATGTGGTATTTCCTCAGTATGTGTTTGGATCTTTGGTGAGACCTAGGCCCTTTGCTTGCACAACGGCACCCGTGTTGTCGCAGTACACCGGGACTGGACCAACTCCATTAGGAATGACGCCCAACTCTTGGACGAAATTCCTTATCCAAACGGCCTCCTTAGCAGCAGCTGATGCTGCAATGTACTCAGCCTCAGTGGTTGAATCCGCGATGGTGTCTTGCTTGGAACTCTTCCAAGAGACAGCACCACCATTGAGCATGAATACAAATCCAGAGGTTGATTTAGAATCATCCACGTCACACTGGAAGCTAGAATTAATGTAGCCTTCCAGTTTCAGTTCACCACCCCCGTAGACCATGAACATATTCTTAGTCCTTCGTAAGTACTTAAGAATATCCTTCACGGCCTTCCAATGCAATTGGACGGGGTTGGCCTGGTAGCGGCTCGTGACACTCAGAGCATATGCGACATCCGTTCTAGTCGAGATCATGCCATACATAATGCTACCTATTTCCGAGGCATATGGCACACGTGTCATACTCTCTATCTCCTCATCAGTCTTCGGACACATAGACTTAGATAGAGTGACCCCGTGGCACATAGGTAGGTGCCGCTCTTGGATTCTTCCATAGAGAACCTCTTAAGTATGGTATCGATGTAGGTGGCCTTGGTGAGTCCGAGCATCCGTTTTGATCTATCCCGATAGATCTGTATTCCAAGAATATAGGATGCTTCACCCATGTCCTTCATCGAAAATCTACTAGACAACCAGACTTTAGTTGACTGCAGCATTCCTACATCATTCCCAATGAGTAGAATGTCATCAACATAAAGTACGAGAAACGTCACAGCACTTTTAACTACCTTCTTATAGACACACGGCTCCTCGGGATTCTTGATGAAACCAAATTCCTTAATTGTTTCATCGAATCTCAGGTTCCAACTTCACGATGCTTGTTTGAGACCGTAGATCGATCTCTGAAGCTTGCATACCTCATGCTCGCTTCCAACAGATGTGAAACCCTCAGGCTGCGTCATATAGATCTCTTCCTTAATGTTTCCATTAAGGAACGCAGTTTTGAGTTTTCGTATAATAACAGCTACCAGGCAACTATTGGAATTGCTCCGTTTGAGGCGTTGTATGGTCGAAAGTGCAGATCCCCGATTTGTTGGGAAGAAGTTGGCGAGAGACAGCTTTCTACACCGGAGTTTGTTCAGCACATGAAGGATCAAATTGACTTGATTCGGAGTAGAATGAAGGCTGCCCAAGACCATTTCTCGAGTTATGCGAACCGTAGACGTCGACCGTTAGAGTTTGAGGTTGGCGATCGTGTGTTTCTCAAGATCTCTCATTTCAAGAGCGTGATGAGATTCAGATTTAAAGGCAAATTGGCTCCCAGATTCGTTGGTCCCTTTGAGATTATCGAGAGGATTGGACAATTGGCTTATAGACTGAGGCTGCCCGAGGAGTTAGCCGTGATGCATGACGTGTTTCATGTGTCAATGTTGAGAAAGTATGAGCCGGATCCGTCCCATGTTTTGAGAACTGACGAAGTTGAGCTGGATTCTGCCTTGAGTTATGTCGAATATCCGGTGCAGATCTTGGATAGGAAGGAGAAACAGCTGAGGAACAAGATAATTCCGTTGGTTATGGTCCAATGGAGCAAGCATGGCCGAGAAGAAGCAACCTGGGAAGTTGAAGAAAAGATGCGGCAGGATTGGCCTCATCTGTTTGAGCACTGATCGTGCAAAATTTCCAGGTAAATTTCTGGTTTTAGCTTCTAATTTGAGTAGCTGCTGGTGTTGATTTGAATGATTGATTGTTTTATTCCCTGAGCTTACCTTTGATTTCGAGGACGAAATCCCTTAAGGTGGGGAGAATGTGAGGATTCAGATTTATATTAGTGGTTAATTTTATTGTTGGGTTTAGCCACGTGCATTTTGAAGTTATAGAGTTGTCGAATTCCTCCAAGTATTGAATCAACCGTACTGTAGCCAACGACTGGTAGATTTGGAATTTGATGGTTACTGTAGCTTGCAGCTGGTGGAAATGGAAAATCAGTTGTTGCGCTTGTGTTGCGTCTGGCAGTCGTTGCGCTCGTGAGAGAATGACCAGTCGATGAATTGAAGAACCAGTCGCGGGAGGAATTGTATTGCGACTGGGTGACCAGCTGTGGAATTGAGGAACCAGTCGAGGGAGCAACGCGACGTTGTCTGGTTAAGTTGAAACGCTGCATTTCGAGGATTGCGTCTGGTACCAGTTGTGAGGAGTCTACCAGCTTTTGGTTTAGCGCCTTGCGACTGGATTGTTGCGAGTGGATAGCTTGCGAGTGGATAGCTTGCGACTGGATAGTTGCGACTGGATAGTTGCATCTGGTTTGTTGTAGGAAGCATGAGTGCCAGTCGTAAGATTCCTACGGTCCAAGACGACTGGATTGGTGAGCAGCAGTCGAGAGATTTGAGATGTATATATATAGAGGTGTTGATCGACACTTAGAATTATTTTGAGCCAGCCATTCCTTATCTCTTCTTTCTCAAACCCTCGTAGAGCTACTGTTCACCGAGGCTTTCTTCCCTAGATTTCCGTCGTTCTCCGTCGAAGATTTGAGTGTTTTCGGTGGCGTTGGGTTCCTTGCGAACTTCTCTTTCGATTGCTACCCATTTGAAGCTGCAGAACGACCTTGGAGAAGATCGCGAAAGCTGCTGGTTTCTGGTCGTGAGTGTTGCCGTGCCCTGTTTGAATTTGTGAGGTAGAATTTGTGGATTCGAGGTACGATTGAGCAGCCCTTAGCAGCTTTGAGCGTGAACATGTCTATATTTCAATGTTGTGAAATCCGTGACTTTGCTGCTATGTGGTTACGTGGAACAGTTTGATGAATTGCTTGAGTTATACATTCTGTTTGCACGTATTATGAATTGTATGCATTAAGCATTGATATTGAATGGCATTCATGCATACATCTTGAGCCTGAATTGATAGATTGATTTGATTACCTGATTGGGTGCCACGTTGTGATTGGTCGACTGTTGAGTCGTGCCGGAAAAGTCCAACGCTATCGTCGGAGTGGTGACTACCGGATTCGAGTGTCTACCACCGAGCTGTGATGGGCTGACGGGCCCCGATGATCACGGACCGATTATTTCCACCGGCTGATTGGCTGTGCGTGGTATAGAGGCTTGATTTGAGTTGCCAGTTGATAGACTGGTCTAGCTATCCTATTTCTTGATAGCCCTCATGCATTCATAGCATTGATTATAGCATGTTGCATGATTAGCTGTTTTGATAGCTCTTCGTACTGAGGCTTGACCTCGTACTTGTTTCCTGCTTTTGTCTTGTTTGGGTCTGCGTTGCCCATTTGCAGGAGCTTCAGGTAACCAAGCTGGGCAGAGTGGCAGTTCAGCTGGTCGATCCCCACGTCCCTGAGTCCCAGTTTATATATGATATGTATTGAACCGGGGGATGCCCCGTGTTATCATGTATTGGGGATCTGTATTTTGAATTGATATTATGTGGTTACTTGTTGTATGAGTTTGAGCTAACTCATATTTTGAGTATTGAATATTTTGAATGTATGATTTGAAGTTCAGGCCCATAGTATTTCGAAAAATTTTTAAGCCCTGATTTTAAGCTTCCGTGTTTATGCGCTTATCTTGTGTTAATCGTTAGTAATTAGCACGGGGCCTGACAGTACTGCCCGCAGATAACTCCAACACACTGTGTTGTTGGATGTTTGCCTCCACACTGACCAAAGAACACAACCCTAGAACTATCACTGTTAGAGCTCAGAGCCAGAAGGACGGTCCCCTTAACGTCCCCAATAATATGAGCCAACGTTAAAGGGAGTTCCAACCGAACTCACAACGATTGTCAATCGCGTGGACAGCTTTCCGGCATACATGACCCCCTCAATAATATGAGCCGGGCCATGTATACGGGTAGCATCGACGTACACCATTGTTGATGGAAGGTAGGGATAATTTAAACAAATTTAAATTCCCTTTAGTTTTTCGAATAAACATTTATCTTGATATAAGTTTTAAATCATATTTAAAACGAGGGATTTTATTTTTGAAAATTTGGTCTCATGCAGGTATTTTAAATCAAATTTAAAAACATGCAACATGCGGATTCAACTAACTATATATCAATATATATAAAAAAACATTGGGATGAACGATCGCGAGAGCTATGCGGTCCGTGGTTGACAGCCACGGACCTGGGTCCAATCCTAGGGGTAATGCAATATGCAATGCAATCCTATTACAATGCTTCCGGTTTTACAGATCTTCGGTCTTCAATATCCTTGATCGTCATTGTCCACCGTCTTCGGATGTCCTCCCACTAAATCTAGTAATTTTACATTTAAATTTACCATGACATATAAGGGATACATTTATCAAGGGGTGGGAATGGGCCACAAACAGGCCCACTTAAAATGATAATCAAAAATATTAATACAACCGAATCACAAAACCTATCGCATACACCTAACAAATTGGGCACGGCTCTCGATCATCCCAATCATGCAGATAATCTAATTAACATGCATAAATTAAATAATCAAATTATTTATCCACAAAATCATATTTTAATTACGAAATCGCATTTTATAAATAAAATCGTATTTTTTCGATAAAATCAAATTTTAATCAACAAAATCATATTTAATTTATAAAATCATATTTCAAAATTAAAATCATATTTTACAATTTTAATTGTATCAAATTGGGCTTAAAACAATTCTAGGCCCAAAAATCTCAAAATTTCAAAATCGACCGAAACGGGCCCGATATCGAATATCGGCCCGAAAACTTCACGGGCTGCCCGGGACAGGCGCGAACTAAACCTAGAAGGAATCATCCGTCACGACATCGCCTGAGCATCGCCGGGCGGCGGCCACGAAAATCGCGCGGCGGCAGCCGCATAACGTCGCGCCAAGCGCGACGCACGGCCGGGCGCAACGTCGCGCGCCCAGCAAGTGAGCGCCGGCCAGTGGTTGCGCCACCCAATGGCGCAACCGTGCGAAAAACAGCGCACAACAATCGGCCAGCCATCGCGCATCAATATGCGCAGCCGCGATGATCATCGCGCGCCATGAGCGGCGCACAGCAGCGCGTTGCTGCTCCGGTATAGCGCAACCAGTGCACGTGAACGGCCAGCAACGGTCGGCCATCAAGCACGACGATCGCGCGGGCAGCAGCAAACATTGGCGCAACCCTGCGCGAGCCAGTGCGCGGCCGCGCGTGCACAATCGCGCACAGATGATGGGGCCGTCGCTCGCGGCGGCGGCCGACGGCTTCGATTCCAAAAACTTTGTTTTCAATTCTGGAAATCAAGATCAGATACAATATGGCACAATTGTATTGATCAGATCCGAACCTTGGCTCTGATACCACTGTTGGGGAACCGTGGCGGATCCGGATCACGCCTCCCGGCGAGGCAGCGGAAGAACAAAAATTGGGCCGGGAGACGATCAATACAATTCAAAACATGCAAGCTATGAACCATTCATAGGGTGTTTTAGTTGATTACCTTGCTGGCAACTCGTGCCTGGCTCCGACCAGTTTCGCGAGGAAACCGGCACTTCTCGGTAGGCGGCGGTAGATTACGTCAATCAGGTCCACGACCGGAAGGTAGACTCCTTCGTCAGCCTGCGCTAGAAGACCTGACGAGATCAGCGTGGACGGATTCTCCTCGTCAAGTTGGCCGGAACAAATTCCGATGAAGCAAAGCGGCGGCGGCGGCGGCAGCTTTGAGGAGAGGAGGGAGGAGGCGGGTTTGATTCTAGGGTTAGGGTTTAGTTGTAATCAAGTTATGATTAAGTTTTTTATGATTTGAAGCCCTTAAGTCTAATTAAATAGACTTGTTATAGAATTGGACCGGCCCAACGGGACCGGGTCCAACGGATGAACATTCGATTCATCCCTATCACCGCGACTTCATTACAACTCCGATCGCCGATCAGATCGGACCGATCGACTCAGTTTCCAAAACTGAATGCTATGATCTGAAAAACCATTTTTCAGAACCCCAGTGCAAAATGACTGTTTTGCCCCTCAACGTCGGGAAATCACGATTTGACCCCTGTTGAATTTTAGGAAGTCGCACTCCCCAAAATCCTCTTCCCATGCTCAACATATTGAGCGCAGTATCCGTGCGGGAATCTCGAATCCAGTACTTGTGTGACCCTCAATGGTTCAGGGATACAGCTAGCCGTGGGCCCACAACCATTGTGGCTCCGGAATCACAATTCCGGACTTGCCCATCGGATCATGGTAAGAGCGTCTAGCAACATCGCCCCACGATCCCCTAGGTATCACTGATAGTGCCTGCAAGAACCAGTTGGTCGTGGTTAGCATACAGTACGGTCCTTTCAATCCATATATCCCGATCAGATCAACGACCATTGGTAAATCGAGAGTCGCTATAGATCCGATATCTATGCATACATCTTGGAGATCGAATCGTGACATCGCGAGTGTAACTAGGTAAACCCATTTACCTAAAACACTTCTAGTACTCTGGCCAGAGATTTATACACTATTATCCCCTCAGATAGCATAGGATATCCACGCATGTCTGCGAGCGGTGAATCCTCGACAACGATGTATCGACTCCTACATGCATCGGGGTCTCACCCAATCCCACCGCCTGATGACCCCAAGTGAGTCGGCAAACGGGTCAAAGTGAGACGCCTATCATGTAGAGTCTCAATGACGTTTCGAGTCGTGAGGACTAATCAGTACAACCAAGACCTCGGACTTATCCACTCGACAAATGGTAACCACTTGGAAAGTCCGAACGAGGGTAGTTCGATAGATCACCAGGTCACTATCTATCTACATGCTCAGAACATCACAATGTTCCCTACCAATGAAACATGGTATTTCGCATCGCAGATACTAGTCTCGAGCTCGGGCGGCCTTATCCTCATTTTGACGGCCCAATCGACTAGGAACTTATTCAGAATACACAGTGACTATTAGATGTGTTTCATGATAGCCGTCATACCCACTATCACATCTAACATACACTATAGTGCATTCTAGGTCTTTACTCAACGCAATTGTTAATCATCATACAACACAATGAAAGTAAAGAATGCCATAAACAAATGCGAATATCGTATATAAAGATTGTCATATACAAGAGTCTATAAACCCACACGCCACAAGTTGGCTAGTTGGGCATCAACTCTAACAGATGGAAGGTAGGGATAATTTAAACAAATTTAAATTCCATTTAGCTTATCGAATAAACTTTTAATCTTGATATTAGTTTTAAATCGTATTTAAAACGAGGGGTTTTATTTTCGAAAAATTTGGTCTCATGCAATAATTTTAAATCAAATTTAAAACATGCGGATTCAACATATATATCAAATATATAACTAACTTTTGGATGATCGATCGCGAGAGCTATACGGTCCGTGGTTGCCAATCACGGACCTGGGTCCAATCCTAGGTGAAATGTAATATGCAATGCAATCCTATTACATTTGCTTCCGGTTTTACAGATCTTCGGTTTTCAATATCTTTGATTTTCATGGGCCCACCATCTTCAAAAGTCCTCCCACTAAGTCTAGTAATTTACAATTAAATTCCATGACACATTAGGGATACATTTTACAAGGGGTGGAACGGGCCACAAACAGACCCAGTTTATAAAATGATAATCAATAATATTAAAATCGAAATCGCTCGCAAAACCTAAAGCATACACCTATCACATTGGGCACGGCTCTCGATCAATCCCAAACATGTAATCAATCTAATTAAATTGCATAAATTAAATAATCAAATTATTTACCACAAAATCATATTTTAACCGTAAAATCGCATTTTATAATAAAATCGCATTTTGTCGATAAAATCAAATTTTAATCAACAAAATCATATTTTAATTATAAATCATATTTCACAATTAAAATCATATTTTGCAATTTTAATTGCATCAAATTGGGCTTCAAACAATTTCAGGCCCAAAAATCTCAAAATTTCAAAATCGACCAAAATCGGCCAGATATCGAATATCGGCCCGAAAACTTCATGGGCTGCCCGGGCCCGAACAAAACCTAGAAGAGAATTAGCCGTCTCAACGCTGCCCGAGACTCGCCGGACGGCCGCCGCCGCCAACAAATCGCGTGCGGCGCTTGGCCGCACGCTGGTCGCAACTCGCGCGGCCAGGCCACGCCAAGGAGGCGCACAACCGCGCCCCACCATCGCAACCATGTTGCGCAAGGCTGCCGGCCAACTCGTGCGACCAGCAGCCAGTGCGCGGTGCAGCGGCATCTGCCCAGCCGCCATGCGCGGCCAGCGCGCATGGTTGCCGCGCGCGCATATGCGCGCGGCGAGAGGGAGGGGCGCCGCCATGCGCGGCGGCGCCGCGGCCGGTGATCCAAAAAAAATTTTTATTTCAAAATTCGAGATCTGATACAATTATGGCAACAATGTATTGAAGGATCCGAGCCTTGGCTCTGATACCACTGTTGGGAGACGGTGGCGGATCCGGATCCCACTTCTCGGGGCGCAGCGGAAAACAAAATTAGCCCCGAAAAGTGTTCAATACATCGATAAAAGCAATAAAATCATACATAGGATGTTATAAATTGTCACCTTGATGGCGTCTAGGCGCCTGGCTCCGACCAGTTTCTCGAGGAAACCGGCACTTCAAACTGTAGGCGGCGGTAGATCGTCAATCAGGTCCATGACCGGATTCAAGACACCTTCGTCAGCCTGCACTATAAGGACTGACGAATTCAGCACGGACAGAAACTCCTCGTCAGGCTGATCGGAACAAGTCCGATCATGGCAAGAGGCGGCGGCACACGGCGGCGGCGGCGTGTGGCTTTAGAGGAGGGGGCGGCGGCCAACTTAGGTCTAGGGTTTGTGGGGGTTGAATTATTATATGCAACCCTAGGCTCAAGACTAAGTATAGGTGTGATGGGCTTGAACCGGCCCATTGGACCTGGGGCGGGCCCAGTCCAACGTATGAACATTCGGTTCATCCCTATCAGCGTGACTTCATCATAACTCCGATCGACTATCTGATCGGACCGATCTACACAGTTTCCAAAACTGAGCATACATCTTGGAGATCGAATAGTGACATCGCGAGTGTAACTAGGTAAACCCATTTACCTAAAACACTTCTAGTACTCTAGCCAGAGATTTATACACTATTATCCCCTCAGATAGCATAGGATATCCACGCATGTAAGCGAGCGGTGAATCCTCGACAACGAAGCATTGACTCCTACATGCATCGGGATCTCACCCAATCCCGCCGCCTAATGACCCCAAGTGAGTCGGCAAACGAGTCAAAGTGAGACGCCTATCATGTAGAGTCTCAATGACGTTTCGAGTCGTGAGGACTAATCAGTACAACCAAGACCTCGGACTTATCCACTCGAAAAATGGTAACCACTTGGAAAGTCCGAACGAGGATAGTTCGATAGATCACCAGGTCACTACCTATCTGCATGCTCAGAACATCACAATGTTCCCTACCATTGAAACACGGTACTTCTCATCACAGATACTAGTCTCAATCTCGGGCGGCCTTATCCTCATTTTGACGGCCCAATCGACTAGGAACGAGTTCAGAATACACAGTGTCTATTAGATGTGTTTCATGATAGCCGTCATACCCACTATCACATCTAACATACACTATGGTGCATTCTAGGTCTTTATCCAATACTATTGTAACATTATAGTCATAATGAAAATAAAGAAAGCCATGAATAAATGTGAATATCATATATAAAGATCGTTTCATACAAGAGTCTATAAACCCACACGCCACAAGTTGGCTAGTTGGGCATCTACTCTAACACAAGAAGCCGAAGGCAAAGGCTTCCAAGCCAAACAAGACTGAGGATGTTTTCCACCACTGCCACAAGCCTGGGCATTGGAGGAGGAACTGCAAGGAGTACCTCGAGCAGTTGCGAACTGCAAAAGGTATGTTCTATATCGAAATAAATATGTCTCTTAATTCGACTTCTTGGGTACTTTTTTACCGGATGTGGATCTCATATCTGCAAAGATTTGCAGGTGATGACAAGAAGCCGACGTCTTAGAGAGGGTGAGACCCACTTGATGCTGGGCAATGGAGCAAGAGTTGCTGCAGTAGCTATAGGAGATGTTTATTTATTTATGTCTTCAGATTTTAAGTTGTTATTGCGAAACGTTTTATTTGTTCTCGAATTAATTAAGAACATTATTTCTATTTCTATGCTTGATAGTGATGGATTCTTGTGTTTTTGCTAATTAGATTTGCAATATATACAAGAATGAATGTTTGATTGGTATTGGGGAACGCGAAAACGATTTATACACCTTAAAATTAAAAGAAGTTCCAACTCGCGATGTGGAAACACGTACAACAAAAATTAAAAGGAAATGTGATAGCTTGAAGCCAGCGCAGCTTTGGCACGCCAGGCTAGGTCATATTTCTCTAAGTAGGATGAACAAGTTAGTTAGGAGTGACATGTTTGATTTGTCAGACATTAACTCCCTATCGACTTGTGAGTCTTGTCTCAAGGGAAAGATGACTAAACAACCCTTCAAGGGCAAGCCTGAACGTGCCTAAGGCCTATTGGATTTGATCCATACTGATGTGTGTGGCCCACTTATTATTGGTACTAAATACGGTCACACATACTTCATCACCTTTACTGATGATCACTCTAGGTATGGGTACTTGTACTTAATGAAGCACAAGTCTGAGTCCTTTGATAGGTTCAAAGAATTCAAGGCTGAAGTAGAAAATCAGCAAGGAAAAAGTATTAAAGCTCTTCGATCCGATCGAGGTGGTGAATACTTGAGTGCTGAATTTCAAGACTATCTAAAATAGAATGGGATTCTCTCACAGTGGACCCCTCCGGCCACACCACAACTCAATGGTGTAGCGGAGCATCGTAATCGAACCCTGATGGACATGGTTCGATCTATGATGAGCTTCACTGAGCTTCCTACCTCGTTTTGGGGCTATGCGCTCGAAATGGCGGTAATTTTGTTGAACAATGTCCACACCAAGGCGGTGGACAAGACTCCATATGAGATATGGATGGGCAAACCACCCAAATACTCATACATGAGGATTTGGGGATGTCCTGCTTACGTGAAGCAGACAGTGGGAGATAAGCTGGATACTAGATCCATCTTATGCTACTTCATTGGGTATCCAAAGAATTCCATTGGATACTACTTCTACTATCCCAACGAAACAAAAGTGTTTGTTTCTAGAAATGCCACCTTTATGGAAAGGGAGTTTCTACTCGATAGAAAAGGCAAGATAGTAGAACTCCAAGAGGTTCGAGAACCAACTGAAGTACCAATTGAATCTCTCACATCTCCAGAGCCAGTACCAGAAATGGTCACACCTAGGAGATCCGAAAGGGTTCCTAGGGCTCCTGAAAGATATGGTTTCCTCCTTGAAGATGATCAAGTTATTGGATGTGATCCAAGAACTTTCAAGGAGGCGATTTCCGATGCTGATTCTAATTTGTGGCTTGAAGCAATGCAGTCTGAGATTGACTCAATGCATGCGAACCAAGTTTGGACTCTTGTTAATCCTCCCGAAGGAATTGTTCCTATTGGGTGTAAATGGATATACAAGAGGAAACTCGGGCCTGATGGTAAGGTATTGACCTACAAGGCACGAATGGTCGCGAAAGGTTACACTCAAAGTGTGAGGATTCAG